>KZ613952.1:977847-1233568 GCA_002865655.1 Hyaloscypha variabilis F | reverse complement strand
TCGATTGGCAATCCAAAACCGTCGCAACTCGCAATCATTATTCCATCACATCGCGAAAACAAAAGCAAAACCCATAATCATATCGCCGAAGTAGTGCTTGTCGTCATTTGTCCGTCTAGAGCCTGCCCCTCATGCCATCAAACACTCCGCGCGCCTGCGAATCCAAGGTCTCGATCCCCTTTTTAGCGCACTGTCATGTCACCAGACGTACCGTTGACAGGCAGCAAAAGAATTCTGGATCTAAGCATTTTCTCATTGGCCGAACCGCAGACAGGTATTTTTGGATTCCTTTTCCCTCCTCCCTTTTCCTTCCCTTTTCCTGCCCTGGATAAAACAGCTGGAGGAAAAGCCTGGAGGTCATCTGCGCAACACCGTGCTTGAGCCTGTGCAGCGGTGCAAAGGGGTCTGTTTGAACAACTCATGAAACAGGCAGGCCAGGCCGACCAGCGAACGGGGCTCCTGTACATCACATTCGCCATCCATCTCAGGCTCTCAGCACTCTATCGAGGAGCCCTGTGTCCGCCAGAGTCAGACTGTCAGAGCACTCGCCTTCCGCGCTGGTGCCCTACTCTCATCACCTGCAACGGATCTGCGCGCCGAGAGTGCGAGTAGATTGTACAGCGCACATCTCAGTCATCTGCCCAAAACCAAATAGTATTCAAACTGATTCTCGGTCTTACGCCCGAGACATAAGCATACAACATGTCACCCCATCGTCAGATCTAAAAATCAAAATAATAATTGGGGGATTATTTCCTATTGAGATCTATTTGGGAGGGCATCGAGGCCTGGAGATCGCTGTATGACAACGCATCAACCCCATCGTGTGACACTCGCGATAGGCGTTCCTCAGCCTCTCGCTACGACTCCCGAGCGCTCAGCCTGACTGCAGCGTGCTGTGGCGAATGCGCTCTGCATGAGCTGAACGCAACTCGTGATCTTGGTTGATCGCTGCATTGGTTACAATGCGCGCGCGTACTACGAATCGGACATTGTTTTGACTTCACAAGTACACGATGGATGACGAGGCGATGACTCTGCCTTGGAATAAGGTTGATTGATGACTGCGGAGCGAGCTCGTCTCTCGTACCTGCACGTCTTGGTACGGTAGGACGTTTGCAAGGCTATTCTCAGCACTACCGACCGGTACGGTGCGGAGGCAGCGCCTGTTGGTAGACGATGTGCAGATGCAGCCTATCTGATCTGATCAGAAGGTCGTCAGCTGTGTTCATCCCAAACACATCCCATCCCATCGACGGGGTGCCCCAATCTATCTCCAGGCACAACCGCCTTCCATAATTCCATTCAACCAGCCCGATCCCCCACCATCAAATCAGTCAGAAGATCAAGAGCATGGAGGAGGGTCCCTGAAAAGGATCAATCAAAAGTGCCAGCCAGCCACCCGCTCGCCCCGCGGGTGTAACCAGCCCAACATCCAATTCAGGTACAAGTACGGAGATGACAGCACAATTGCTTGTAATGTGTTGGTCGCAGGTGCCATCACGAGGACAACTCTCACACTCAGCCTTGCGACACTCCGCCCCTTGGAGTGACAACGAGGTGATTGGGGGCGAACGAGGCGAAACGCTTGTTGCCTTTCACCCTCAGCGCCTAATTGCACTCCAGACCAACCAACCAAAAATCTATTGCCCCATTGCCTCTCCCGATTAAAATATTAAAATAATAGCAGGGTCGAGAGGAATAAAAGAATCGCCGAAAGGAGAAGCACGCGACGAAGACTTATTTCCATGTTGCCGAACTGGTACCCCCGGACCTAGCAGGTACCAATACCAATGCATGTTAAGATCGTAAGTGGTCTTCTCTTTCATCATATGATCCTCTAGTTTAGTTCTGGTTCCGCTTCCACGTGAAATGCGGAGAAGTTGGGGTACGTCCGCAACTCGGCCGCCCTCGGGACGAGGTAATCTAGCACTTGCTCGTACCCTCCGGTACACCAAAGACCTCGGCGAGATGGAGACGAGACCTCGAGAAGCAACAAGCTACGAGTTATCTTCTAGCTCCCGCACGCAGAAAGTTAATCTGACGTCCTGTGTGCAATCACACAATATCACACTGATCGTCGCGCGGACAAGTTCCGCCCTCTCAGACTCAGAGAGAAACGAAGGCATTTGTGCCGAGGAGGTCGATCAAGGTCAAGGCATGTCAAAGCTCATCTCTCATCGAAAGGCTCAAGGGCAGCGACGATCAGGTACCAAGTGGTACGCCAGCAAATCATGTGACGTTTCCCTCATGCGCATAAACGTTCTCCCATCACACCCATCACACGCCCAAGCCCAACCCCAAAAGTAGAAAATCTCCATGATCCACGTGCATGCGTTGGTAATTTTAGCTTGGGCATTCCCAGGCCGGTGGCTTGGGGACCCCGGGCTTGCGAAGCCAACTGAGCAGGGCTAAACTCCCGGGTGAAATGCCGGCTGTTATGGCGCTGGGTGTGACTGGCGGAGGGGGTGGGGGTTCCAATGGCAAGAGCTGTTTGGTAACTCGGTGGCAGGGAGTCGGGGATGCCAGCGAGAGGCGCCGGGGAGGAGAGGGTGTGGTCCCGGGCGGGGATTTAGCCTGAGGCGAGTCAGAAGCGAAGCCACTGAGACGCGGAGAGTTTGGTCGAAATCACCAACATCGTGCTGCTGTTGGTACTTCAATCATTCATTCACAGTTCGATGTCCGGGGGTGGAGCGACTTGCTTTGCTTGACATGACGCTGCGTCGAGTGTGCCGTTCTTTCAATTATTAGAATTTTGTTTTTTTGGTGTATTGGACGATCTTTGACTTCGGGCATCAGACTGGCTCCAGAGTACCTCGGTACATGACTCGGAGACGATCTCATCATCCAGAACTCAAAGGACCCTTCGATCGTCCCTCGAAAGCTCGAAAGCCAGTTCACAGCGCCTGCAAATGCCGACGTTTCATCTGAATTTCGGGAGATGATCCGAGCCTACGTCGTGCATTATTCACACCCTCGAGCCCGCTCGAGTCAGTTGTGAAACTTTCGCCGTGTGTGATAGGGGTCGAAGGTTCAGGGCTTGAATTCCGGGAGCCTTTCCGGCCGGAAACTTTTGTTGGTGTAGTATTTTGAGCACCGTTGCATTCGCATGGAAGGCCTCTCTCTGCACTCGAGTCCGCTCTGGAAGAGCGAGGAGGCTTTGGAGGCGTCGGCTTCTGCGCCTCTGCGATGTGATGTTCGGATGTTTTATGCGGATTTCAGGGGCTTTCGCTTGTGAAAGTCCATGGCTTTGAGATGCGAAACCTGGTGGAGTTCTTCCTCGAATATTTTAATTCGAATTAAAATATTCGATTGAAATGGAGAAGTACAGGAGTCAGGACCCTGCAGGCCCAAACCCCTGGGCCCGTACCGGTATTCTTCGAGATTCGATGTGCTCGTGGTTGAGCTTCCAAAAGTGGCTGCTCATCTCCCGAATACGTCGACATTCCATGTTTCGCTCAGGCCTCCCCACATCCCCCCAGCGACGGACCGCTCAGCGGGATTCCCTCCCGAGATTAAAATCACTCTTATCACCCTGCAATCAATCGGTCAGCAACCCAGTCGTCGCCATTTGCGCTCATACCAGGTCCCAAGAGTCAATAAAAGAACAAGAGCCCTGGTACCGAGGCGCAACGGTTGGCCTTCCCCAGCGCCACATGGCGATCCACCTATGCAGGGCCTTCCAAGAGGATTCCAGGAGAGCGTCGACCTGGGATTTCCAGATCAAGTAAATTCGGAAGGCTTGGACCTTGCCCGCCGAACACAATCGAGACATGAAGCCACCGCGGAACCTAGGGGTGCGACCCGCACCCAGCTGAAGGCTGTGCCTCGAGTGGACGACGACGACGGCGCTTGCGACTACGTTTCCTGAACTGCTAGGCGACGGCAATGCCTTCAGGAGCACAGTGTTGCAGAACTCGGTCAGCTGCCAGAACTGTCGTCGTGTGCAATTCAGCAACTCAACACCAACCATCAGGCTAAGCAGTCCGAGCCTCTTGAGCTGCCGCACCATGATATGCAGGTACAGAGTGCTTCGTCAATTGAACACGCCCTCACCACTCGCGGCCCACCACTCGGCCGCCCCCTGCCTTCAGGCCGCTCGCGCGGAACAGCAGTCCCACTTACGCACCTTTCTAGCGTCTTACACTAGAACTTCCATGCATGGCACCCCTGCTGCTCGGCTCCCGTCCAGCGGTCCGATTTGTGTCGGCCCTGCTTCGGCTGGCCACGAGGGCGGCAGGGGGTGCGCACTCGCGAGTCGTGTTAAGTCAGCCAATGAAGAATTCGAGAAATGGCAACGCCTCGACACTCTGCATTTGGCATGGCGCCGCCATCGGCTAAAGGAGGGGAACCCTGAGAGCGCTGGAACTGGCCCCTTGCCCCTTCATCCCGTGCCAGTGGTGGAACGCGATTTTCCGTCGGGAAAGTCTAATTCCCGCGGTCACGAGATGTTCGTCTGTATTGGCAGTATTGCGCTCTTCTAGCCAAGACGAGGCAGATTGTAGACGAGGATGATAGACGGCTACCAAGCCTCAGCCACAGTCAGACGTGCTGCCATCTGACCAGCAAAACTCGGGACAAAGGACCGACAACCCCTCATTCTTCCACTTGCCCTTAAGCTTGCCACAACTTGATGGAAACCAAGAGAAAAGGCATCACGTTCCACCTCCAACGATTTGGCATTTTAGGTAAAAATGCTGACAGGAGGAGAGTGCTCCGAACCGTCTTCTACGCCTCAGCTGGCGCAACGTTGTATCTTTCTGGCGAGTCAGCGCTTGTACCGAAGTACTGTCGGCGACAGCTGCAAACGCCACACGAAATAGTGCCGGGGTGGGGCGAACCTCGCTGATCCTTCCCAAGAAATTCCAGCTGTCAAAACTTCCCCATACTACTGAATTTCCGAGGTCGTGGGTCGGCTACCAAGACAGAGCGTCCGCGACCCACGCAACGTTTCGCTAGGGCTCGAGAATTACACATCCTGAGATAAGCATGGCCTGCTCATAGCGAACTGCCTTCCACAACGAGGGACATGGTCGGCTTTAGAGTCCGCATTGGGTAATCCCGGGATTTCGACTCTCGAGGAGGAAGGCGCTGGAAGGCCGCACCACTCCGTGAACCACCCACGCGGGATAGCAGAGTCAGAAGCACGCGGTCAAGCCTGGGGCTTTTTCCACTTTGTCGGACTTGTCTCTGAAATGAAACTTGCCTCGTGGGATAGAAATGCAAAAAGCGCCCTTATCGCGCTGCCGCCTTCCAGAAGAGAAAAGTGGTCCCGTCAACTTGTTCCTCGGGTTGAACAGAGGCAGGTACAGAGAGCACCTTCGCCCCCGCAGGAGATTGCACATGCCGTCGGCACAGCTTGTGCCTATCGACCAGCAAGGTCGTTATCATATGCTTCCATGGTCCCAACCTCCTGGTCGGCGACCCCATAAAACCAATCCCAAGATAAGCCAATAAAATAAAATAGAACAAACCCAGCAGACGCAGGGCTAATAATCTTAATAGATTGATTTTCAGGAACCTGCCCATTCCGTCAACCACAGTCGTCATCTCTTGACTCGAAGACGACTCGCTCATCCTCCCAGCGTCCCACAGAACCAACAGCGCTGTGGAGAAGCCCCACCCTTCCTCATTCAAGGAACCACCAACGCCGCTGGGCGCCGGGGAAGACACCTAACCATCCGGTCGGGATGGGCCTCCTCTGCTTCCAGCCAACCAAACACACTTACGCCCTCTCCCCTCCGCACCCTGCTCCTCCACTCGTTCCTCCTGAAGCTCTATCAAGCCCCTCAGCTTCGTCTCCAGACCGGTACCGTCGACCGCTCTGATGTGAATGTGATGTGACTCGAGCTGCATCCTGCGGAGCACCGCAACTACTGTAGGTTACCAAACTGGCAGAGCAGGAGAAACCTCCTCAAACGCGTCCTTGACGCGAGGGCGAATGGGATGCCCTTGTGCGTGCACAAACCTAAACAATATCTTACTCCTCAACCTCATTCCGAGAGCCAGTTATTCTTGGGTCTCGGTACCTGAAAGGGATGGTTATGTTATGATAAGGTATGAGATGGTGTGGTAGGATTGCGACGACGGCGCCGCGTCCGGGAGTTGAAACGCGTGCCCAACGCGAAGCTTTAGAGTTCAGGAGGACCAGGCACGCTCCCCGCACCCCCAGAGCTTCAGCTTCAGGCTTCAGCTCCCCGCGGATTCTAAATTTAAACAGAGCTCGAGCTGTGGTCGTCGCGCGGTTCCCAGGTTCTGGGAAGTGCCGATTCTGAGATATGATAGTCTCTGGGTTATTTATGACACTTATGGATATGGATGTGGATATTGATCAAGGGCGACGCACGCACGCATGCAAGCAAGCAAGCAAGGGCTGTGCATGCATAACTCCCTCCCTCCATTCCCATTCTAGACCCAGCTCGATATTTGCTTTCTCTGAATCCCTCTCCCCTTACATCTGCAGTTGCAATACCAGAAACCTTCTCAATAGTAATAACACCCTTCCGTCTCGCAGTTGGGATTGGATTGGCAACACGTGGGCTTGGGCTGCAACTTTATTGCATTTGCATTTGCACTTGCAGCGTAGTTCTCGTCCGTCATTCAGCCCAGAAGCCTCCCCCCTTACATCTGCATCGCTCGCCCGAGATATCGGGAGCGGGAAGAGGACCCTTCCACTTTGTTTTTCTCTTGATTTGCGGTGCGCAATGCCGCAATGATGTAAGAACCTTCGTTGTCGTCCCGTCGAGGGCTTTCATGCCGTCAGCTTCACGGTGCCCTTTATTTTCGCAGCCAGGGCTGCATTTGAAACGGTGCTGTCTTCTCTGCTTGGACAGAGGTGTGAGCGGTCAGTTAGTCAATAGTCAGTCAGTGGCTGCGGATTGCCTATTCTGCGTACTCGTACTCTCCCTTATTGCAGATCTGCGAAATCCCAATACGAATCACAGCTTCCTCCCTTCTCGCGCTCCTATCCCATCATCCCATCCTTCCGAACCCCCAATACTGGCTTGCAGTTCTAAAAGCGCTCATCTCGGAATCCCCTTAAATCCCCTTCCGTCATGACTCCCTCGCCCAAATAATCAATAAAATACCTTGCAGACAGATGTTCGAATTTTCTAATTGGCTCTCCTTTTTCGCTTTTCGTGGAGAATTAATGCAAGGCGTGGATGGTGTGCTTCGGGGTGCAGGCGCGCCAATCACGGCCCCTCCCTCTCTCCCCGCGCCATGATTGGGGGGGTGGGGGTGCGAGGAGGATCGCTCGTCACGTTTTCGTGGGTGCGACGTGTGATGGGGAAATTGAGCGTTGTGAAGGGGAATGGGGGAGCGTGGGGTGGGGAATAGGGAGGTGTCTTGATGCGCTGTGGCTTGCTTGCCTATTTCGTTGCTGTCACGGGGCTGGCCTTCTGTCTGTATTTGCGAAATATTAGGATTGTGATAGAGCAGCGGCTTTGATTGCCACTGGAGAGAATAACGACGCAAGCGCTATAGCTATGTTTTCGTCACGTTCAACCCCTATGTTTATGTCTTACTCGCTCCTCCCGGCCTCCTGAACTTCCTCTTGTCCTTCCTCGACATCTTGACTCTGTCACGCGTCCCCTTCCCTCCCTCCCAGAACCCGCCCCCTCCCCTCTTCCCACTCATCATCCCGTGGCAGACCCCACAGTCTTCTGGCCGGTAGTTCTGCTCTCTACTGCACCACCCGCAAATCATGCGGTTCGCCCACTCGTTCGGGTGCTCCTCTTCCTCGTCGTGGCACTTGTCGCACGCATACACTTTCTGACAACAGCTGAACCTGAACCATCGATAGCTCTTGGAGTAATGACGGCAGCGACCGCGTTTGGGGAGCTCGGTGCCGGCGTGGAGGCCGAGGGTTTCTTTCTTACGGCGAGGCCCGGAGGCAGGTGGGAGGCGGCCGGAGGAAGAGATACGCAGGAACTTGACGGCGGGGATCTTGAAGGTGAATTTCTGGTGGCATTCGCGGCAGACGTTGGTGGTTGTCTCGCCTTGAACGCTGACGATTCCTGGTGCTGGGTAGGCTGTTGAGCATTCCGAGCAGGTGGGAATGAATGTGCTAGAATGGGTCAGAATTGCAGTAGAGTAGTCGAGGTAGGGAGGTCATACCTAAGTAGCATATCTCCTACAATGCATCCTTCCAGATCTAAGAAGCCCGCTCGAACAGCATGTGCGTGAACAAAGTCTCTCCGGAAAGTAATGCTGAATTGGCTGGCACACTTTCGGCAGCTCTCTGACTTCGCGATGCCATTCTTAAGCCCCTTTATCTCGGTAACGTCCTTACACCTCTCACACTTGACGGTGATGTTCAAGACTACAATCTCAAGAAGTTCGATGCCGTATAGCTCGATAAAAGGGAAAGAAATTGCAGTGCCTCGCTCCGGGTTCTGTGTCGGTGCTTGAGAGGGTTCTGGCTCACCACTTGCGGCGTCTTTGACTCCAACTCCACCGCCCTCATCAGTCGTTTCATCCTCGGTGTCGTATGAGTAAAGGTCATCAGTATCGGTCCCTGAAACATCTTCTGCATCAATGACAGTCCATTCAGGAGGACGAGTAATGTATTGAATGTGGCTTCGGTCTGGATCTTGCTGACTCTCAGGCGACTTTCCCTTGTTTACCGACTCAGGGGCAACCGGTGTAAGCGAGGGGGTCGGTTCGGCTGCGACAACTTTCGGCTCAAGAGGGGTCTTTGCTAGAATATGCATGTTCTGCGCCAGGAAGTTGATATGTCCCATTAACGTCGTCTCCTTCTTCTCTGTAGACTTCTGCTGAAATCCATAAATAACAGCTTCTGAGTCTCCGGGATCAACTCCTTCAAATCCAATTCTACAAGGCTGAAGGGGATACAGCAATGGAACGAACAGCTGGACGGTCTTGACTGCTTGTAAAGCTACTGGTAGTTCTGCTCGTCGTCTTGGCTCCAGTGGTAGCGTATACTCAATTCCATCACCAGACTTCTTGTAAAGAGGTAATCGTCCCATTCTCGCTTCCAGTTGTCGGGTCTCGGATTCTCTCTTCTTCAATGCTTCGGCCTTCTGCTCTTCTGTGAATGTCTCTGCAGGCTTAGCATAAGTTGTTGTACCATGATCAGTGGCAATACCTCCAGCTCTGGTATCCGCCGCTGTTGCAGGCTCAACAGAACGAGAAGGTAAAACTGAAAGATGTCTTGTATCTTTGTTAATCACTAACTTAACTGTATCTGCTTTTGGAGCTGACAAGAACGCTTCAAGATTCTTGTCGAGAGCTTTCATCAACTCCAGAAGACTTGCATCAGGCTTATCGCTGGCCAGGCTATCAAAGCCAGACTCGACGTTGAGAGAGAATCCTCTTGGGATATCTTTGTTGCCAACTTTCAGCGTCGGTCTAGCTTCCGGGTACTTTAGTGGTACAAAGAGTAAACATTCCAAGGCTGTCATCTCAAATGGGAAGTCGGGATCCGATGGGCTAAGGCTGAATTTGAGCAGGGCTCCATCGGCATGTTTTGTCTCCTTTGGGGAGAAGCGTCTTCGGATTTGCCCTAATTGGAACTCCCTTGGATCCTTGGTCTGAGCTTGGGGAATCGGCTTTGATACAACACGTGAAGCAGGGACTGGCTCCCTGACAGCCTGTCTTCGATCTTGAATCATCCCGTCTTCTGTCGGCACATTCGATGCACTTGTTGACGATGAAGCATCTGCCATGTTTCTCTGCGTTGGCCTCGTATTGACTGCCGGAGCTCCAGGAAGCCGTGTGTCATCGTGCAGGAAGGGACATTCATTGCCTGCTCGACAATAACCTATCCTTCAGATCAGCTTCTGGCATCGTATGATCTCCTCGTCGAGGTTCTGTACGCAGCCAAGTCACGGGGTGGCTCAACAGGATCCTGAGATTCGCATGACAAAAGCCATCAAGGCATCTCAACAATTCAGTGCCAACAAAGTACCACCCCCACGTCGCGCCCGTGATAGCGGTGAAAATCACTTGATCCACACAACATGCTGTACAACACATTGCATCATGCAAACAAGATGGAGTCGCACCAATAGAATAAAAACAAAAATATTGCGAGCAAAACAATTACCTGTTCCGAAATATCGGCAAACCCTGGTTTTCGGGGGTTGATGATCTATGCGTTGTCAATCAAAAGCTCATGACCAAACACTCACCGCCTTGCCCCAGCTCTCACACCCAACCAGCAGGCCAGTCTGGGCTGGGCTTGGATGCAGAGAATGGCTGGGGCATGGCTGAGGGAAGCTGCTGACCTGTTGGAGGGGCTCCCGATGCCATAGTGAGGGCTGAAAGCTCAAGTCCGGGGGAAGAGCGGGCGCGGCTGGGGAGATAAGCTGACGTTGGGTTGGGGCGCTTGAGGTTGCGGGGTTGCCTTGTCGCGTTGTTTTGGTTGAACGCGATGGAAAGTGACAAATACAGCTTGGGCTTATGACAAGGCAGCTGGAAGTCAAGACGCGTTCATCCTCACCTTTATGGCTGTTGTGATCACGGGATGCAAGGTGAGTTGATGAGTCAAAAGTTGGCCACAGGCTGCACACACAACATGACTGCTTTGGCCTCGCATTTGAGTCATCCCGACTCATTCTTCACATTTGCATTATTTTCGCACGAGTCACTTCACTTTGGCTTCAAAGTCAAATCGAGCAATTCGTTTCAAGAATTAAATCTATTATTTTAATATTTTATTTATTCAAATCCTGCTGGGAATAAATCGCTGGCGGGAGAATCCTCGGTCCAACTCCAGCGCCCATGACGTATGCCCCATCCTCTCTTCATCCAGGTTGGTTCTTTCCCTCGGCTCCATTTTCCAACGACATAGAACATCCGAAACAAGGCTTTTTGCTGGAAAAGTTACTGATGCAATTGGCTTTGTTTGGTCTGCTGCTGTTTGCTTTTCCATAGGTGGGAAGATCGTCAGGGCCATGTGCCCATTACCCAAGGATCGGGTCAACGGGCTTTGCCCCGCAGAACGTCAGTCGACTTCAGATTGTGTGCGGTTCGTCGCGTGTTTCATTTCCCCTCACGCACCTCGTTAAGCCGTTCGGTCCCACAAGAACCGGGGAGTGGCCCCGAGAGATTCTCCTCTTCCTAGAGAAATGGTTCGTCCCGAGGGTCCGAGGTGAAATAAGCGCAGTCCGCATGTCTTGGAACAAATAGAGGAATGAGAGGATATCACCACTGAGGAAGGCTGAAGCCACTATCTACAAGGCCGAGCTGTTGGTGGGCACTCCCCGGAGACATTTCCTGAGGATCTAGTGGGATTGAAACCAGCATTACCCAGAAGAACTTACGCCGAAGCTAGAAGAAGGAGGCCCGCCTTGCGAATGAATGTCACCCGCGCCGACGCCACGTGCGGGAACGAAATCCCCATCCCCAACATCTGCATTAGAAGATTCAGGGATTATGTGGGGCAATATCCGAGGATGGTGGGACAACTCCTCTGCTTCCTTGCGGGGTGATTCTAGACTGAAGAAGAGTGTTTTGTTGCATATCGCCTCAATGTTGCATAAGTTCTGGTACATTGAGATTGTACAGTACCTGACCTTCTCTCTTCATGTTTTCTTATCATGTAAATGGTAAAAGGGCAGACCATAAGTAAGCTGGTGCTGCATTGATGAGATCTAGGGAAAGCCTCGAATTCGTGGTAGAGTCTTGCTCGAAGTCAGTTTCTTAAATATAAATTTGCAACTAGATACATCTATCTCACTTTATCAATCAAGTCTATATTACCAATTCCATAATTCCGCAACCTTCTAGCCCGTATCTTTGCTATTCCATCTTCTCCTCACACAATGTTCTCATACTTAGTATCTGGCAGGATCACAAGTATCGCAACCGCTCCCAACCCCAACTCTACTTTATAGCCCGATCCTGCTGCTATTACCCAACTAAGCAAATTAATTGGGTAATAATACGCAAACTTCTACTATCCGCTACCCCTGAATCCAATGCTCGGACTCGGACTTACTTCTCGGACCGAATATCTGCAAGAGGCTCTGTCCAGGCACAAAGCGAGCTTGCTATCACGAAGTATATGCAATTTCCTACAGCGTACACTCCAGCCGTATGCAACATTTCTATCTATCTAAATAATCATTATAGTTCCCTCATGTATGGGAAGTAAAACAGTTCACTGTGAAAGACGAAGTTGGCTGTATAATATGAAAGTTCTCGTCTAGAAAGATATATAGACCTGTTGGTGTACTTCACGTCTGGCGAGGGCGCAATTATTGTAAGCGCGGAGTGTACATGACCCCCGAGCAAGTGAGCCATTCTAATACAGAGTGTTACGGACATGGAAGCTACAAATTCTTTGTTGATTGTTCACAAAGCAGGGGATTATTTGCTTGTCCAGGCAACTCAAGGCCGGACACCTTCTGAATCCTTTCGTCCAGATACAAAGAAATCCAGACCTTTGTCCCTCCACAATCCTATTGTTCACTGAACAGTTGATTCACTCACTCAAGTAATAATGCGGCTGTGTCGACACCTCCACATAATATTAAAAATAAGAATTTGCTGTATTCATGAAACAACCTCAAATTCGAATCTTTCCAAAGCACGCATCAAGAAAAACCATTCTCTTCCCAATGGCTGAATACCACAAATGGTGGCCGAAGCCAAGATTTGCTCATCACTGCACTTTATCCCATGTTCTACACGAACAATATGGTCATGCAGAGCAGAAGCTTCATCATACCGATTTCCATGAAACCGCCCGTCCAACCAACGATAAGTGGCACGACTCTCAGTCGGTAGAAGCTGTGCTAGAACTGCGAGAAGCACAAGAAACCTGTCCTTGTATTAAAACCCTCTACCTGCTTCAACGAGGACAGTGCTCAACTTGTCACTACTATCAGCAAGTGCCTCCGAAATCGACATCTATCTTGGACAGGTTGACTGGCAAGAGAGATGCAACACTTGCTGATCGTCTTGATCATTCGCAGCTTCTCTCGCCAGGACGAAAACAGCAGCGCGAACACCGCCTGAAGAAGTGGAGAAATGAGATTGAACAGCAAACCATCCAACACCGAGAGTTTTTAGATCAATCCCAGGAACCTCAGGTGAGTCGGAAGAAAGCCGCATTTGAAAAGAACCTTGCGGCTCTTCGTATTCAAGAGGAGCGAGACAACGTCACACTTGAAGACCGCATCTTTCTCTACGACGAGGAAGCTTTGTATTGCGAGATGCTGTCACCTATCGAAGACCAACGCAAAGCTACCAAATGCTGCAGTTGCAAAAGGCACCTCGACGGGCGCAATGACGAGCTGATGATCATGCCTTGTGGACATACGATTCATCATCTGTGTTTCAAGAAGCTTTTCTACAGCTCGCTCTCTAGGGACCGTTTGCAGTGCCCGACTTGTAGGAGGAAGTATAGGATGCTGATGAAGCCTAAGTTCGCGGTCAAATGAACCCTGAATAATTCAATTGCTGAAAATGACAGATCTTGGATGTTCATTTTTCCTAAATAAATTTAATGAAGTAAAACTAAATGAAACCCTCAGACTCCATTTGTGGTGCGCCTTTTGCTACTGGAAAGAGTTTAAGCACCTAGAGACGACTCAGACCTCGATAGAAAATGAAATATCTAAAATTGAACCTGCGTATTTGTGACCGTGATTAAAGGTTGACTGCGAGGCAAGCTATTAGTGACATCCCATAGTATCTCTACCTATCTATATTTGTCATTGCGTTACTCTTGAATATCGAAGCAGGCAGACCATAATTTAGGGGGGGCCTCGCTAAATATTAGGGGCAACGCCACTGAATTTAGCGAATGTCAGGTGATTCCGATACTGTATCAAAGCGCATCGATCGCTTTTTGATTCATCTTACCAATAAAACGATTCACTCCGTCCATTCCATCCGTCAACTCTATCACAAACTAGACATCCGTAGTAATGGATATTTAAGAGAAGTGCACTGGGCAGATGGCGAAAGCAGTCTTGTTTTAACAAGGTGTAATTGGATCGTAGCCGCTTCAGGGGCAGATGGGTCCAGGCAGTCCTTTCCGTTTCGCAAATATGCTTGCTAGGCGACTCTTTCATCTCTGTCCACCGTCGCGATCCTCCCTCTATTCATCTGCTCCAAATTTGCGCTTCACGATGGCCTCTCAGACCCAAAGGCACTATAGCCCGGTGGCCCTGCTTCCACCGCGCGAGTTCCCCTCGACTGGATTCGAGGTGATTGACCCCTCCCAAAGCGTGGAGGAGGAGCGACTGCCCTTCTACAATTGCCACGCCTATTATCCTATGCGAATCGGCGCAGTCATTAAGGACCGCTATCAGGTAGTTGCTAAGCTTGGCTACGGTACGAGCTCGTCCGTGTGGTTGTGCCATGATCTCATGTATGCTTTGCGCCTTTCTGATTTTGATTGCCCTGTTTGCTGACATCTTCGACTTCGGCACAGGGAACGGTCATATTGGGTGCTAAAGGTGCACGTCAATACCTTGAAACATAATCAGGAGCTTGATGTCTATCGGCACTTAGCTGGCGTCACTGAGGAACATCCAGGCCGGGGATACATCCGACAGCTCAAAGATTCATTCACGCTGAAGAGCCATAATGGGGAACACGATGTTTTCGTAATGAAACCTCTTGGCATGAGTTTGAAAACTTTGCAGGAGATGCAGAAGGGTGGTACCTTCCAGCAGATACTTGTTGTAAGCGCTCTCAACCAAGTGCTACTGGGCCTGAACTTTCTCCATGAGGCAGACGTGATTCATACTGGTAAGTACACACCTAATCTCAGCGGTGCTGATACAACGTTTTCATCTAACCAGAAAGCAACAAGACCTCCACTCCGATAATCTGCTTATTGCTCTTACGGACGATTCTATCCTCGCCAAGGTAGAAGACGACGAAATCCGCACGCCATCCGCAAGGAAGCAAGTCGGTGACACTATCATCTATGTCTCTCGGTATATGCTAGCAGGTGCAGGAGCGCTCACGATCTGCGACTTAGGGCAAGCACGCGTCGGCAAGTTGCATAGTGGGAATGCCATGCCGGTGCAATATCGAGCACCCGAGGTTATTCTCAATATGAAGTGGGGAAATGCCGTGGATATGTGGAGTGTGGGGCTCTTGGTATAGAATATTCCCTCTTTCTTTCTCATGGTACTTTTTATTAAATTTAACTCTTTCACACTAGGCCTGGGACCTTCTCGAAGGCGAAAGTCTCTTCCGCATCTACGACCACGAATCTGAAGAGCACAATGACGCCCACCATCTTGCAATGATGACCGCCCTCCTTGGTTCACCACCGCCCGAATTTCTAAACAGGAGTAAGGAAACAAGAAAGTACTGGGATGAAGGCGGTAAGTGCCACAGGCAGCAGACCCTAAACCTATACTGCCTCCTTATCCTAACAAACTCGCTTGATCTAGGCAAATGGAAGGGTCCTGTCCCCCTACCTAACGAGAAAACATTACAGTCTCTTTCTAAAACTCTTGCAAAAGATGATAAGGAGAAGTTCCTCGACTTCATCCGGCTTTTGCTCCACTGGATTCCGGAGGAGCGGCTCAGCTCCGGACATGCTTATTACCACCCTTGGCTCGGAGGGAAATCATGATGAGGTAGTGACCTGCCATGTTGCTTCTCCATTGCGAGACAATTCTCGACTGGCCGATGTTACAGAGAAGAGAGGGGAGATCGCACTGTCCAATGGAGGAGGAGGGAAAAGTATCGCGTAGATGAGAATATACCGTTCTGATATCCTTTGAGTTCCGCAAAATGATAATAAAGTATATATGGTTCATTCTATATGTCTCGAAGGAAAACATCAGCTTCCCTTATGACTAACTGGGCTGTACTCGAGGCCGATTTCAATCATATGAGCATACTTTTGTTCGAGAGTTGCTGCCGTCACCCACTTAGAGTGGTACGCAAACTTCTCGTTTAGATCAGTTAGTATTGTGATCTGATTAATGACTTCCTCTGGAATATTTGTAGACTCTTCGTCAGTTAGCAAAATTCTAGCTTGCAGATTGAAGATTGACAGCTTGTGAGACGATTTATCTCTTACAACCATACATAAACACCGTATGCATCCGCCTCGTATACACAAATCTGACTGGTGTTTCAAGGTTTTTGGATTCGAGCGCGAGTCTTGTCCTCTGCTTGAATGTGGAGATGCTGTAGAATTTGTTGAACCTTTTCGTTGTTATTACTGAGTGTGTTTGCAGTTCTCTCGATAGTTCTCAGAGGACATGGCAAACATCGTGTGAGAGTCCCAAAGAGTTAAAATTTCAGGAACCTTTGCGATCGAAGCCAAGTGCATAATCAGCCTCAATTCACTGAGGTGTTTTCAACCATCGTTGGATTACTGAACAAATTGTAGTTCACAGGACATTTGCATACCACCAATACCCCACCTCGTGGCCTTCGTTTGTCTTGTTACCCTCCAATCCATGTCTAAAAAAGACCAATCAAACCTTTCGTTCATTTATGACAGTAGTAAATGTAGAATGTGGATTGGGAAGTTGGTAACTTCGTGTGAGCATCTAAGCTTGTGTTGCTGTAGTACTTTTGAGCGAATATTGAAACCTGTTTCTGCACGTTGATTTAGGGGGGGCTGCTTCGCTAAAGATTCAGGGGCTGCCCCACTGAATTTAGCGAGGGTCAGCTGATTCTGACATCAAAGAGCATCGACCCGCTTTTTGATTCATCTCACCTTTACCAACAAAACGATTCACTCCGCCCATTCCATTCGCAAACCCCATCACAACAAGACAAGCGCATTGATGGATATTCAGGAGAAGTGCGCTCGGCAGATGTCGAAAGAAGGTTTGTTTCAATACCGAGCGATTGGAGCGTAGCCGCTTCAGGGGCCGATGTTTCAAAGCCCTCGATTGGCTACGGTTCAACGACATCACTATCTCGATTGTTTCCTGGTCAATGCGCCGCCAATCAATCCATATAACCTGGGATGGCCGTCTGAAGGTTTCGAATATGGGTAAACTGGACTTCAGATGGCCAACTCAGTGAACGGACGCTGCCCCCGCTACTGCGGACTCGTCACCTCTGTGCTGGGTATGAATAGCTTGGTCTTGCCACGCCGACGCCTCTCCTTCAATCATCCGACCAAGACTTGGCTGGATTGTGGGTCGAATGTGTTTTACCTTGCGAGAACTTGCCTTTGGTCACCAGAACAGAGACCTATCTAGAGCTTCCCTTGAACATACTCCCTTGTTCTTGAAACTTGGCAGCAGTCATTCTTTGAGTGAATCGAGCCTGAATGTTCTTTGATCTGCGACTCGGAAAATTCATGAAAGACTTAAGACCTTGGGACAGTGCCCGAGGATAAAAAGCTTTCGATGTCTTGGCACGCGAGCAAGTAGCTATTGTTCTTTTCACGCGGAATTCCTTTCATTCTGATTCACGAAGCTTCGAGTTGTGCTGGTGCAACAATACATTCATTGTCCATAAATTTACCGGTCGACAATAGCCATTGTTCTTTATGCTTCTGTACAATACTTTCCGATCCCATAAGATAACCCCTCGAGTCGTCCAAGTTTCATCATCAAAAAATCGTCACGATCTCTGATACCCACACAAATCCACTACAACCAACAACACCACAACCAAAACACAACTACTCAGCAGGACTGAATACCAAAATCTTTATCATGTATTACTCAAACATGATCTTCTCTGTTCTGGCCTTCATGGCCCTCACACACGCTCACATGGAGATGAGCTTCCCACCACCTTTGAGATCCAAGTACAATCCGTTGTACTTGAGCTTGGAGTCTGGCGAGGTTGACTACTCCATGACATCCCCACTCTCTGGTGCTGCGCAGTTCCCCTGCAAAGGCTACCAGTCTGATGTGGGGAAACCTGCCGCCGCTTCTGTCATCACGTGGAACCAAGGTGCCGCCGTCAATTTCTCGATTGTCGGTGGTGCTTCTCACGACGGTGGCTCTTGCCAAGCTTCCCTGTCCTACGATGGTGGCAAGTCCTTCACCGTCATCCACTCCTTCGTTGGAGGATGTCCTCTCACGCAAAACTGGGATCTCACAATTCCGAGCGACGCGCCCAAGGGTGCTGCGCTCTTCGCCTGGTCATGGTACAACGAAGTTGGAAATCGCGAGATTTACATGAACTGCGCTTCGATCACTATCGGAGCAGGATCATCCAAGAAGAGAGCGAGCTCCGTCGCCTTTTCGTCTCGCCCTGGCCTCTTCGTGGCAAATTTGGCAAATGGGTGCACCACGATTGAGGGTCAAGATGTCGTCTTCCCCGATCCAGGCCCAGATGTCACAGGAACATCCACCAAAGGTGGCATCGGTTACTCAGGAACCTGCGCTGCTGTGAATGGAATTGGCGGTGGATCTTCAGGCTCATCTGGCAGCGCTTCTGGCTCAGTTGGCGGAGGAACCAGCAGTACTGCAGCAGCGGCCTCATCTCCAGCTCCTGCAGCTTCTTCACCTTCTCCTGCAGCAACGTCACCTTCTCCTGCAGCATCTTCGCCTTCTCCTGTAGCCACCTCTTCGCCAGTGGCAATCAGCTCTTCCTCCGAAGTTCTCACCATCATCCCGGTAACCACTTCAGCAGGTGCTGCACCATCCGGCTTCGTCACTTCCACCACAGGAGGATCTGCACCTAGCTCCGTTGCTTCAGTTAGCCCCGTCGCTTCAGTTGCAGCCTCATCAGCAGCAACCGGATCAGCACCAGCATCAACAGGCTCAGCCTCCACCGATGGACAATGCAGCGGGTCCCAGACTTGTGCAGGATCCACCTATGGTCAATGTTGTTCGCAATGGGGCTGGTGTGGCGTCACGACAATGCACTGCGGCACTGGCTGCATGGAAGCCTTCTCTGGAGCTGGAGCATGCGGAGGAGCAGCAGCGAATTCGACAGTTCCTATTGCAGCACGCGTACGAGATGTCAAGGCTCGGTCCTTCCTCGCTTAAACCAATCATGGGTTGAGGAGGAGGACGAGGAGTTTGTACATACACAACTCAGACCTTCAGTCAGGCACTAGAGGCTGAAGATTCGATTCTTGACGCAGACTTTACAATGTGAATACATATACAGACAGAAATGAGAGAAAGATACCCCAATATATTATTTGAAAAAAAAAAATCATTCTGTGAAATGAAACTGAATACTTGCCTACGATGAATAATCAGTGAAACAATACAAGGACTTGGATAGCACTCAGGCCGAATACACCGAAGTAAATAACACTCGTGGAACTTCTTCTATAACCTAACGGGGAACTATCTCGTATCAGAAGGTTCAGATGATTACCTTTCCTCTTGCCCTCGTCTCAGTCGTGGGAGTAGAGGCAAAGACTCCCAGGAACCCTCCACTTTATCTTCTCGTTCCCGGATCACCTGGCTCCGAGTCAAGAGAGTGACTCCTCTGAGTGGAAGTATAAAATACGTATAGCTTATGTTAATATATCTCCTGAACTCTTTGGTAGACCTTTCTGGGGAGGTGGCAAGGAAGCGAGCATCATCAGGGGAACTGTCCCTCCCCTGCTCCTTCTTCTCGGATTAAATCCAATGTGCTCTATCCTGCCTTCTTAGATTGAGACGAAGTGTTATTTCTGAGTTTTTGAATCTGCAGAAATACGGCTCTAGCTAATTTTTGTATCACCCTGTTCAACGAGTTCGCCGAGGTACAGCCGCTATGAACTGCATGTGAAGGCTATCAAATCTTTATCGCAGACCATGTCCCTTCAGTTGAAGCTGTATCAAGCAGCATTCCCGACGACATCCTTGGCTATCGAAATGAGGTGCAGCTTTCAAGGTTTCATTCCACCCCAAAAGTTCTGATCGTCATCCACGCTTCCATATCGAGACTGATATGGTTGCTGGTAGATGTTCGAGCAATGGTAGATGATTGGTCTTCTTCGCATATTCATGGATCTCCCGGTAACAGCGCTACATTGATAGGCCTGAGATAGCGCATTTTCAAGCTTTCCATTTGACAGCACTGGAACGCTATCTGAGATAGTTCAGTGCCGATCCCCATCCCCCGCAACCGCGCCGGATGCTCTCACCCTGCGGAAAAGGTTAAAACTCCTGTACCTCTTCAGGGACCGCGGTCTTGCATGCGCACTGCAGAGAGGCAACGGTCAATTTTAACCTCTAGGTGGAATTCGAACCCTTCATTGTAAATATCCTCGCAAGCCAATTAATTTCAGATGTTTGAACAACACAATTCGCCTTCCACATTCGACGAAAAAGTTCCTATCGATTCACAAAGGACTGTCAAAAATGAATCATCACAGCGAAAGAAGATACTCTTTCTCACGAGCAGCGAATATGGACAGGCCAATGTCATTTTGGCTGTAGCCTACGAACTTCTCCTACGCCAGGGATATGAGATCCATATTGCTTCTTTTGCTCCTCTACAAAGACGCATCGACGATCTCAATGCGTTGATCTCTAAAAATGCGATTCCCGCAACATTTCATACCATCGCTGGGCCTTCGTTATCTCAATGTTTAGAACAAAAGGATGAATTCATAGGGCCTTATCCTCCTGGTATCAGAGGAGCTTTGAAAACTTATCGTGTCACGCTTCCTTCTATGGCTACAGCCTACAACGAGGCACAGTACATGGCGGGCTACGAAAGCTGCTTGAAGATCTTGAGTTCTGTGGAACCGGATCTCATAGTCGTTGAACCTATGTTGGACCAAGGTCTTGACGCCTGCAAGAAGCTCTCAAGGAGATACGTAGTCTTGAGCCCAAATACCTTCCAAGAGCTCTTGCGTTATAAGCAGCCGAAGCATAAAATACTTTGCAGGAACCCAGCGTAATTTCTCCCTTTCGCTCTGGGAATTCCTTCACTAACAAGAAGTAGTATCTCAGCCGGCTTTTCCTACCCCGTTCCCCGACATCTCATTCCAGCTAATGCAGCCCTTCACTTTGGAATGATTCTGACGCTTGTCGCATCGTCGAAAATAAAGAAGATGTTAAGTATCCGCAAAGCACATGGACTCTCAGAACTGCCATCAAGCTTTCAACTCTGGCAACCTGAGAACCACTATCTTGTCCCATCAGCCCCTGAAAGCGAGTACCCATGCAGTGTTCCATCGAATGTCACACCATGTGGACCAATACTTCTCCCTACGGCATCAGTAGGAGAAGCTGACCCTGAGTTGAACTCATGGCTTCAGCGTGGACCAACGATTTTGATTAACCTTGGCTCGATGCTTCGAATGGATGAAGCGATGACACGGGAGTTTGCAGAGGGATTAAAGATTGTGCTTGATCAAAGACCGGAAGTTCAGGTAATATGGAAGATAAGGAAATCAGGAGGCTTGCCGATCTTGTCACCAGGGAAGAGAGAGACGGGGTCTCAGCAGAAGCACACGACCACAGACCCATTGGATGTGCTTTCAGAAGATATTCAGACTGGAAGAGTGAAGGTCTTAAATTGGATCTCAGTTGAGCCTTTAGCATTGTTGCAGAGCGGAAGGATCGTCTGCTCAGTGCACCACGGTGGCTCGAACTCTTTCCACGAAGCATTGAGGTATGGGCTCTTCATTGCCTTCTTTTTAACGTCACTGACATTACGCAGCACAGGAGTCCCCCAAGTCATTGTCCCATGTTGGCTTGACACAATAGACTTTGCCAACAGAGTAGAGTGGCTAGGAATCGGCGTTCACGGAAGTCGAAGAACAGCTCCTAGTGTCAAGTCAGGAGAGCTTTCTCAAGCCTTGCTGAAAGTTCTTGGAGATGGTCCGGACGCAAGTCGTATGAATGAAAAGGCAAGAGAGCTCGCGGAGGTCACGGGAAGGATAGGAGGACGGAAGAGAGCGTGTGAGAAGATCATCGAGCTTCTGGAAAAGTCTTAATGGGTGGTGAGAGCGTATGACATGAGACCTCTTCTTCATGGTCCCTCATATTTCTAATGTATGAGTACTTTTGCTCCCTCGGGATTCAGCATATCTCACCAGTTTTCTTAGATATAATGCTAGGTAGTGTGTGCGGTAGTTCCGCACCCGCTTTGTTTTCGTCTTGGTGTTTGAATATTGAGACTCACAAACTGTCCAGTATCCCTGAATCCATTCTTTTGTCTTTTCTGCGAGATTAGATCGTGTCCTAGGTCATGTCACTTCTCGTCTCAACTTCCAATCTCGTCGAGAATATAAATACACTTGGATGAGAACGGTGTTGGTAAAGCGAGATATCTGCTAAATATTTTGTTGTGCCCCTTGATTCCCCTTATCGTCCACTATTTCAATCTCGTCGAGAATAGAAAGACACATATATGAGAATGGGGCTAGTGAGATAGTAGTTAAAGCGATGCAAGGACACGAGAGAGGTATCACTCGAAACTTCTGGGAAAGTCTTAGAGAGTCGACTGAGAGGTCTCGACACCATTCCAACACCCATATGAGCACGGAAATACTTCTATTCCTACCCTCTTTGACCACTGATTGAAATATATCAACGTGTATTAATGGGTAGTCGTTCAGCTAGTTTATTGTCTCAACCCCTATTCAGATATCGCTTCAGCCCCCGAGGAACGGGGCTTATGAGCAACCTTCCAACCAGGTACTGAACCCTTCCTCTAAGTGCCTCTCTGACGGCACATTCCCCATATTCAGCGGAAGTTCTTGTTGATCCCTCAGGCCTCTGCCGAGTTCGGCAGTCTGGCTAAATCCGGATATCCCTCGACCTTCCCGGTTTAGCCAGATCACGTATATTGCGAACAGCTTGCTTTAGACTTTTGTTTTGAGATCATCTGGTCAGCTGAATAGATTATTTCCTAAATGAATCTGGGGTAGAAGGTTCCTCTGTACGCGGGGATGTGGAGAGAAAGGCGGGTCTAAGTGGACTCTTTGTCCCAGTGCGGGACTTCTCGTTCGTGGAATTTTGCAGAGAAATGACAAAAGCGAAGGACTGAGGGTGTAATGTGGAATCGCACTATAAAATCTTACAGTTAAGTGGCTGCATGGTACCATCGTGATATATTTGACTTGGGTTGGCCTGCATGAGAAAAGAACGTATAAGTATTTGAAAGACTACATTTCCCCTTTCCTGCTCCCTATTTTCCCTCTTGGCAGGCCTGTTCTTCTCTTTGCGCTCATAATGAAGCTCCTCACTTGCATTCTTACGCTGGTGGTAACAGTTCATGGGGCTCCAGCTCCTGAACCGCATTACACCTTTCCCAATATAATCGGCACTGCTGCATGGGCAGACGTCCGGCAATGGACGGGGTATGAAGGGAATGGACCCATACTCGACGTCTCTTCCACAGATATTAGATGTAATAAGAACGGTGACAAGAACTTCGCGAAGGGAACGACAACTATCGCTGCGGGTTCGACGACAGGCTTCAATGCAAACCAAGCAATCTTCCATTACGGCCCTGCGCTGGCGTACTTGGCCAAAGTGCCTGATGGAAAGACAGCTGCGACCTGGGATGGCAGCGGACAGGCCTGGTTCAAGATCTACGAAGAGCATCCAACAGTAGCAAACAACGCACTCCAGTGGCCGTCATACAGTACATTCCTGATCTTCTTTCCAATACCTTCCACGCTGACCAATACCAGACGCACAAAAAATCAACTTCAAGATTCCAGCTGCAACACCGTCAGGCGAGTACCTGCTGCGTGTTGAGCACATCGCTTTACATAATGCGAACCAGTTGAACGGAGCCCAGTTCTATATTTCGTGTGCCCAGGTCACCATTACTGGTAATGGAGCTGGGACACCGGGTCCTCTTGTTGCATTCCCAGGCGCTTATAAGAACACTGATCCGGGGATTCATTATAATATCAACCCTCCGGTGAAGAATGATTATGAACCTCCCGGACCGGCTATCTGGACTGGCTAGGGCGGGACAACGACGAAGCTGGTTTGGGAACAAGTGAAGATATTTGAGACTAGGAGAGTAGGAGCTGGTTTTCTGGTGGAAAGTGCTATATTTTGACAGCTGATTCTGCTTTGGCCGATTGACCGGTGGATGGGTGACCTGGTACCGTTGACACGGATACTCTCAATGCTCCCAAAGCCCCAGCAATGAACAGATCATTCAAACTTGATTAAATCATGCTCGCCCTATAACCGGCTCTGGAGGAAATTCTCCCTCTCTAGAACGAAGTGCCACATCACTCCCAACATCTCAAAACTCCCACCATAATCCTCTTTGCGAACTCCCAAACCTTCAGCACTCGCTCTTCTCAATATCCCATCCAAGTTCTCCTTGCCCAGAACGCCAATAAAAATCTCCTTCAAGCCCTCCCTCTCTCCCTCATTCGCACTCGAGAACTTGAGAGTCGCATTCGTGAATGCGAGGTGTTTGGCTTCTACCTTCTTCACTCCAAACAAGCTCTCCCACTGCCTTGCAGCTCCCTCCGTATCTTGATCTCCAGGAGCAAGTTGAAGAACGACAGTATGAAAGCGCAAATGAGAATGCCTTCTCATAGATTTCCCATATCTCGCAAACCCACTGAGCGGGCCACACGCATGCCATGGCGCAATTTTCTCTTTCATCCCATCCTCCTCTCCCTGCTTGGGGAAATGCGAATCAAGCTCAGGTATCACCCCGCCCTTGATCCCCTTGGGATGATATTGGATACACACGCTCTCTTCTGTCTTATGTTCAAATATCACCTTCGCCATGTTTTTGGACTGGAGATAATCGCGTCTGGCGATAGCGGATGCAGTTTGCATTATTACCATGTAACCTCCTTCGCCATGTTTCTCCAGGTGACGAGATGCGGGGATTGAGGCGGTGGGAGAAGTGGGGGAAACGACCTGATTTCCGTTAGGCGATATCGGTTTGTGGACAAGAGGAGGAGGAAATTACTTCGATTATGTCGCCTCCAAGAGGAACTGTTGATACATGTCAGCTCCCGTAGATTCGAAGGGAAGTAGCAAATGGTGAAAGAGAGCAATACCAAGAATATTCTTCAGCCCCCATTGCGCAACAAGAGGATCTTCGTAGATTACTTCTGTGCCGAGTACTGTCGTCTGAAATCTTCAGATTCTAATCTAGTATGGGGAGGAAGGCTTACTAGCAAATGCCTTGCTTTCTCCAGATCATGAGCAACTAGAGCGATCTGACGGAGACGTGTGGGTTCAGGCGCCATTGGTGATTTGTTGGCTGTTGACGCCATTCTAGACTTCATGGAGGCCAATGACTACCCATTGCAGCGCGAGCCAGCTATGAAGCACAATATCTGGGAGTTTTGGTGATGTTGAGATTGTTTAGTGAAGTTTACCGTTGCCTCGGCTCCTGCAAGAGCTTCCCCCGCAGGCGTTCAGACCAGCCGAAATGAGGTTGGTGAATATACCGACACCCTTACTGCGGTAAACTGACAAATTTATACGGTCGACGCTACTGTGACGTTTCCTGCATAAAACCATTTGATTTACCCTAGCTCGTACCCAGCTCGAATCTAGCTTGAGCTGGACTCGTCCTGGAGCCTAAATCTAATAAGCCTTGAGAGTACGCTAAGCCCTGAGAGTGCCGTAAGAGTGCCCTGAGCGCTGAGAGAACGTTAAACCCTTACGAGCCCGGGGTCATGGGTCTGTGCGCATAGGGTATTTTAGTGATAATGAAAATTTTAAAACTTTTAAATTTTGAAAAATTAATTAATAGAACTATACTTTACATACTTTAGTTCTCAAAACCTAGTTCGCGGGTCGTAACTATTTTTTCTTACTTTGTAATTGTTAAGTAACTATGAAGACTTTTGCTATTTTGGACCCTGAAGCTATGCTCGCGTAGCCTGAAAGAGCGTGGAAAATGCCCTGTGCGCACAGACCCATGACCCCGGGCTCGTTAAGTATATTTGTCATTTTACCGTGGTAAAGCAACACCCCCGCACAGATTTCTCATTTTACCACGGTAAAGCAACTCCCGAGGTTAGTTCTTACTGTAAGATTACATCTACCTCCCCTCGACGGAGAAAACGGTGTTAAATTCATCTTGGAATTGTGGATGACTTAGAGCTGAGTTCATTGCGGATTATTGCCTCCCAGCATTGAATATCCTACCTGACGCTTCAAACCTGATCCTCACCTGTACGAGAGCTGCCGCTTGACAGACAGCCATCAACATGGAACCCAAATACCAAGACATAAAGCTAGAGATTTCAGGTCAAATCGGGATAATCAAGGTGCCTCTCTTCCTAAATCTTTCTACACCCATTACTCACTCTTTGTAACAGTTCAACCGTCCCAAAAGCCTCAACGCTTTCGGCGGCAAGCTGATGCAAGAAACCATCTCCGCAATCCGAGAACTGAATGACCACCCCACTACAATTTTCACCGTCTTAACCGGCGAAGGAAGGTTCTTCTCCGCTGGTGCTGATGTCCGAGGTACGTCTTCAAGGTAGTCGTGAGCTGGTGGAGGGGACAGTAGATTAGAGGGGCTGATCACGTGTTCAGCATCTGGACTCGATACTCCAGAGAACTATGCCACGAAAGGAGAGAAGAAGCTTGCTTACGTGACGAGGTTTGCACCGGGTATGTACTATATACATTCTCATTCGCGAATAGACTCTTTGCTTATATTTGGCTTTAGCACTCGAGATGCTCCGCTCCATCATCGACCACACCAAAGTCTTCGTCCTGGCTCTTAATGGCCCAGGAGTAGGTGGTGGAGCTGCATGGTTCACGGGCGTCTCTGACATAGTCCTAGCCTCATCAACGGCTTATCTTCAAGTCCCATTCTCTGCCCTCGGACTCGTGCCTGAAAACGGGTCTGCGATCAACTTCTCCCAGTCCATGGGAGTCCATCGGACCAATGAGTTCTTGATGTTTGGAAGAAAGCTGAGTGCTCAAGAGCTAGAGCAATTTGGGATGGTAAATCGGGTGTTCGAAGGCAAAGGAGACGAGTTTCACAAGCAGGTTCGGGAGTATTTGGAGGAGCAGTTGAGGGTTAATGATGGAAAGAGTATGAAGGAGATGAAGAGACTACAGAATGCTCCGTTGAGGGATGGACGATTGGTGGCGGTTTGGAACAGTATGGATGCCCTGGCGGAGAGATTCGTCGAAGGAGCCCCTAACAGGAGGTTTGAGGTTAAGAAGAAGGAGTTAGAAGGTAAGATTCCCACAGTAGATATGAGTGATTGCTAAGAGAGATATAGAAAAATCCAAGAGTCGATCTTCAAAACTCTAGAAGATTTAAGATTAATTATGAGAGTAAAGTTGTGCTATCATGACTTCCTTCCATGTATCTCCACTTTCAGATCTGGTCATGTGTTAGCGAATTCCCCACACCATTGTCGTATCAGCAAGGACGAGCCAGGCAGCGTTCTGACTTGTCCTATCATTTAAGAAGTTGCTACAATCAGTACATGTATTATGGTTTATTATGAGTGGACATGTATCTCCCTAGTCATGCTATTCCAGCCTACCTCACTGGTCATGATCCTCGTCTTTTCCAGGCCAAAGAATATCACCTCTCCAAACAGCCCTGATATGGAAGCAGCCAACAAACAACCAGAGCACGATAAGCAGCACGGTCATCACACTTCCCAGCCACAATATTGCGGAGCTCATCAAGGCTGAACCCAGATTAATCGTACAGATCGTAAATCCAACGTTCGGGAAAACGAAGCTCCACCACACGAGATGAAAGCTCATGCCCTGCTTACTCAATGCACCAGCAAGCGTACTGACCAAACTGATAGAAAAGAAGAAGAAAGCAGTAGCCCAGAGGAACACAGAAACTGCGACTGCCAGGATACGAAATACGTCAGGGATGATAGTTGGGTTTGAAACCCCTGAAATACTGGTGTATGAAGGGTAGATTCTTCCCAGCTCCTTGGAGATGCCGAGGAGCGCGAGCCCAGTAAAAGAGGGCGGACCGACAGCGATGAACATCCCTGGACGAGTATTTGGATTCGGCAAACCGGCTGTCATGAGACGGGAGATATAAGGGCCGTACATGAACACAGCGATCATCATGCCCAAGCCTTGGAAGGAGATTCCCGCGATGAGGATTGGTAGGGCTTGGGATGGTGGCTGAGAAGGAGAGATGAGCGATGCTAGGGTTCCACACAGCATGATGGGAAAGACCGGGAGGATCCATTGAGGTGTCATGTTTTGGACTGTGAGAGGCTTCCCCGTGAACAGGAAGTAATATTGTCCAATTGCTATAGCGAAAGTCACGGCTGCGTAGAGCCAGAATAGGACTCGGAGCGCGACCACCAGCCAGTGACCGGTATGGGGGACACCATATTGTTGAGTATTAGACACAATGTTGACAACTGAGATCCAGAAGGTGGGTATGAATAGTGATTCCGTTGGGTGTGTGAGGCAGCTTTTTATCGTCGAAGGAAAGAGTGTGAATCGTGCAGTGAGAGCGGAACAGAAGAGGAGGAAAAGCACGATGTCCAGGATGAACACTATGTCTCCGATAACTTGGAGTCCGTGGAATCGGTGGGGAGTTTGAGACAGGACCAGTGCAATTCCTCCTGTTGACATTGTGCATGTAAACCATGCCAGTGTGAAGTGGCGGATTCGATCCCGAATACCGAGGTCGCCATGAAGTGTCTCTTTCGTGGCCCGGAGCGTTCCCCTCTGCCCTTCCAATGAGTTAGACGAATATCTTCTTCTCGTCGACTGGCGAGAAACAGGCATCATCGAGGCATCGACCCTCGTCTGCACAAGCGGTACCGCGGGTAGAGGCATCGGATGGGTTGTATACAAGTGATCTTCGCGATAAGAAAGACTCTCAAAGCCTGCTCAACTCAGAGAAATTCAGCAGCGAGTGTGAACTGCCCTCATATCTGAATTCAATAGACATTGCAATGCAGAAACAAATAAGTCGAAAAAATTCGGTGCAGATGTCGCCAATGGAAGATTCCAAAATAGGCGCTGTCGAGAAAGATAAGAACGGGCCGTCGGGAACCTGGCTAGCGTCGGCCCCCGGATTATCACATATGCAGGACCATTTCATCATCTCACATTTTTATCTTTCTCAAAAGTGTACTTGCGATATAAATGATTTTCTCCAAGAGGATTATGGAAAGAGGGCTGAGAGGAAATGCGGAAGGTCAGACATTGGATTTTCTGGTGTTCAGCAAATCAGCCTTTACAGGCTTGGGGTGTTCACTGAGTTGCAGTAAGTAAACATCATCGATTAAATACTTTCTTCCCCAGTATTACACACTTCAGATGGACAAAATTTCTCAAGAAACGATTCCATCAAAGATCAGCTATCTTCAACACCGCTTTCCCAAAGTTCTCTCCCTTCAACATCCCGACCAGCCCCTCAGCAGCGTTATCAATCCCGTCCGTAACCGCCATCTTGATCTTGATCTCTCCATCCTTGATCCACTTCTGCAAATTGTTTTGATGCTCCTCATAATACTTGCCTCCCATATCTGGATCAAAAACTATAAATCCTCGAATCGTCAACCTCTTGCCGACAACAAGCGGCATATTCTGGATACCGTGAGTTTCACCAGGCTTTTTGCTGGTTTGAGAGACGCTGCCACAAGATACTGTATTACATTAGCATCTCCTATTCCATTTAATAGAAGAGGGGCCGACTCACCGATTCTCCCAAAGGTGCTCAGAGCCCCCAGCGCAGCATCAAGCTGCTCGCCCCCAACATTATCATAATAAATATTCAAACCCTCCTCCCCAAGTTCCCCCAAAATTCTGTTCAACGCCTCATCTGGCTTTTCCTTCTTATAATTGAACCCAGCATCGAAACCCAATTCCTCCTTGATATACTGCAGCTTCTCATCACTGCCCACACTCCCAATGACCTTCAACCCCTCCCTCTTTGCCAATTGCCCAACGACCTGCCCAACAGCTCCACTAGCAGCAGAAATAAAGATAACTTCGCCCTTCTTTGGTTTCCCAATCTCATACAAACTCGAATAAGCAGTTAGACCACTCATTCCCAGCGCACCAAGAAACAGTTTCGGGTCCAAACCGAGAGGATTCTTCAGTAACCTCACACCAGCATTTCCGCCTCCAGGTGATTGCTCGAGCTCCGCTCTCTCTTTCGTTATGATTTGGTATTCTGAGAATTCTGCATTAGTGGTGATAACGTCTCCAGCTTTGAAGCGCGGGTTATCAGAGGAGAGCACGGTGAGAATAGCGTTATTGGTGATGGGCGAGTTAAGCGGATAGCCGGTTGTGTAGAGACCTGTTGCGGCGCGCATGCGGCCCCGTTGGTACGGGTCGAAGGAGAGGTAGTTGGTTTTGACGATGAGACCACCTGGGGGAGGGGCTTGGTTCAAATCAAATTCGGAGGAGGTGGTAATCAAGTCGGAACCTGGTACAGGGTAACCGACGGGATGCTTTGCGAGGACGAGAGATTTGTTTTGCACCATTGTGAAAGATGGGAGGGTTTTGGTGGAGGAAAAATAATTTGTAAGTGACCTGAGGATATATGGTTGAGCTGCCTGTGTGAATACTGTACGTCGAAAATTAGGAATGAGTGAGACTAGTTTGGAACAGTAGATATCGGGGGATGGTATTAGAGGATCAAAACCAGAGAAGTGGATCCGACTTTATGAAGTAAACTTCATGTCAATGTGAAGTGGATTTGTCGTCCAACGCACGTAGGGGGTGGTTTGTAATCGACCAGGTGCACAGGCAAGGGTCTCGGAGCGGGGAAGAATCACCAAATTTGGCTGCAGATTACTGAACTCCACCGTCCACGTGATGTTTAAACCACCAAACAGCTCTTTGATATTCTGATTCTCGCATCATCATGATCAGTAATGAGAGTAAGAGAATGCGCTTTGAAATCGGTTCTGGTTCTGTTCAATTTAAACCAGTGGTTAATCGGCAGAGCGTCGAAGTAACCTGTTGCTTCATCCACACATCTGTTGCGTATGCCACACTGATATTAGTTCACGAGATGAAAAGCAGCACGATAGGGAAAACGTCCTGGGTTCTTAGATATATTCACTGCTATCCTTGGCTCTGTTGGCCAAAGAGCCCTGAACACGATGCAGTCCCTCACCTCCGTCCGTCCGACCGAAATCTGCTTCGAGATTCTGCGAACTGTTCTCTCCCCACATCTTTGCTATTCTCTAAAGTCCTGGTTCAGAAATCCCTCTCTGTCTGTAATGATATTTGCGCCGCGTTTCAATGCGTCCGATATGCTTTTGCTATTGAATTAAGCCTGGTTCTCCGCCAATAACTGCATTTCACATTTTGATAGTCAATGAGAAGGTCTGAATTCAGATTAGCTGTGTATGCTGCAAAAGGAAAATTATGACTCACCGATATTCTAGGACTGCGTCTGACTTTTTTTTGGAATCGTTTCTGATTCAGGCTCAGGTTCAGGTTCTTCTCTGCTCCCAGAACAGTGGATGATGCCAATGATTGCGAGAATGCAGGTGAGGAAAAGGTCAACCACGAGAGCAAGAGCAGCGCATATTCCATGTCGCTTTGTGATGTATGCGAAAAGTTGACTGATCTGAAAATTTCACGTTAGTCTGCATCTGCCGATTAATAGCGTTGGGAAGATACTTACACCAATCCAAACCGGCGCCAATTCGAGAGCAAGAGAGTTGTACAAAGCCACGTTTCCGAGAAATTGCACGAAGATAGCGAATCCGATGATCGTAACCTTGACCTTAAGTTTTAAATCTCTCTTGATGGAGCCCCTGATCCACTCCTAGTTGATGATAGCGAGCACAACATTCGTCATGATCACCAAGAGGAGGTCTTCATAATGTAAGTATATGCAACTCTGGGGTCATAATCGGCAACGTACCCACGAGATTTCCCATGTGATTCGGTTCAGTTGGAGCCATATTTTCTTGGTGGGCTATGCGAGGGAATGGTGATGGAAGCATTATGTTGATGTGATGTGTTGTGTTGTTGAGGAGAAGAGGGTCGAAGAATCGGGTGGGCTTCGCTTCGGATTATGTACCAGCTTATCCCACAGGTGCCTCGCACAATATTCACTTTCCCTGCAGTACATTGAATAGTTAGCTGCCATGCAACATTTGAAGCTAGCCTTGTGCAAAAAGCTCGAGTCTGCTCTCTTTTGAACGTATTGTTTACAAGCTGTCGGGTAAGCCCCTTGTCGGTAAAGCCCCTGAGTTACGCGAGCCAGGCCCTAACCAGACTAAACGTACCTGTATTCTCATAAGTCCCGATGAAACGATTCGCCTTTACGTCGAGCATAATTCAGAAGATGTGACAAACTGCTCACTCAACCAATATTCAAGGTGCTCTCGATGAATGGCATTGTTCTGGCTAAGGGCAACCCTCGACTTCGCTTGCTAACCAGTCAGAAGCATTCTCGCATTTTTTTTTGCAGAAGCACCATGATCATGCGTGCTTAACTGCGATCCATTGGTAAGGCACATCTCAAGAAGCCAGCATCGTAGGCAATTTTGAGCAAAAGTACAAGGCAAAATACAATTGACTATCCCAAAGCAAAACTTCCCGCTTGCAAGGGTATTGTTCATAACATTCATTATCCTACAAGATCTCTCCTTCCTCCATAGACTCATCACTGTCGCTATCAGAAGAGCCACTGCCTTCCTCCGTGTCTTCTTCACTGGAATCATTCATATCTGTATCCGAGTCCTCTTTCACTCCCTTTCCAACGGCAGCCAAATAGTGCATTTCCAACATGAATTTCTCAGGCAAATCCTCCGGCGGATTATCCAGAACATATATTGTTGGGAACTCCAGTACGTCCCGCTTTCTGAGCAGGTCTGTGAGAGATTTCTCAGGATCGAGCGGCACAAGGATCTTGGGAAAGGACGAGGGTGTGAGGGGTCGGTGGAGGTAGAGGTGATAATTCCGTTCTGGAATTGCTGGCTCGGGTTCTGGCGAATCTTCCCGTGGCACTTCTGGTATTGCCATGTATACCGGCGTTAGATCCCATGTCCCACGCTCTGGATCCTGCAGTATTGACGTTGTCGAGAGCTCGGGAAGTTGACCCTGTTCCAGCCTCGCCTTCTTCGCCTTTCTGGCCTGTGCCGCCTTGAATTCCTCCGCTTTCCTCTTCTTATCTGCTCGTTTCTCTTCCGGACTTAGATTCAGTATCCTCTCCTCCTCACATATCTCATCATATGCCTGCCCGATAGCCTGCTTTCCAAGCACTCGATACAGTAATCTCTCAGCAGCTTCCCCTCTCAGCCACTCAACCTGCCAATGAATGGTCCCATGCCTCTTGCTCCAATTAGAAGTATTCTCTTTATTCCGCCGCATACCCTTCGGCGCGGTGATGACGTTGCACTTCATCTCGCGCAACGTCCTAGCAACGCACACTTCCCCACGCACTTCCTTCTCATGCTTTCGTTTCCACTCCTCCTCATCTTCACCATTCCGCGCGCGCTTCAATTCACTCCTCGATATGGCGTCCACGTCCTCAACGAGGAGCTTCTCAGAGCGTTCGAGACGGTGTTCGATTGCGTGGAGGAAGTTGTAGTCGTGATCTATTCCGGAGGGCGTTGCCAATTCAGACATTGGCTTGAAGACCGTAGGATCGCGGACGCCGCTGCATGACGCCCAAAGCTTGTGCCGTTTCGAGCATTTGAGGGAGCAGGTATTGACATAGCAACGCGGACAGGTGTATTTCGGTGGGTCGATGTGGCAGATGCTGCAGAGCGAGGACAAGAGAGGATCCATAGTGCCGATGGAGTGGGCTATCAGAGCATTGCGGATCTATGTGCGTTTGTAATAGATGCGAAGTTATAATTCCCAAGTAGCGTATGTACTCTATTGCTGCTGTCGTCGAGTGAAGCCGTTATCAACAATCGGCACGCTTTTTCTCACAGCCTTGCCATCGCCGGTACCGCAAAAAGATTTCTAGCCAGCCGAGCGGACCCCTGCGCGGGCGGCCCACAGGGCAGCCTTTCCCTGAAGAACCTGCAGAACCTGTCCACAGAATTCCCAACAACACACACCGATTTTATGCCACCTCCTGCATCAGGTACCAGCCGTACCATTCAGAACCGCATCCATCCTGTCGACGTAGTCGTCACTTTTTCCTTTTAGATTAACTTCCCCACCGGCTCCAAGTGTCCCTGCCGGATGAGCAAGCTGCTCCGTGCTGCCGTGCAGACAGAGACTTACCTGCTGAAAAGGCGGTCACACCGCTTCTTAATGATAAGTAGAAGAGCACAAGGCGAAGTCCTGTCATCTTCCCCCTCCCATCTGCTCACATCATTCCTCCGCAACTCATCCCCATTGCAATTGCAGGCGTCTTTCATTAAGTTTGTCCTTGTTTCCGGCGAAATAAAAGTTCTGCTTCCTCTATACCAAGACCGAATAGCCTCACGGCACCATCTAGACCTTATCTACGACTGTCTCACCCAGAAGTCACTCAATACCAACCCCTCCAAGAATACCAGAAGACCGAAAGACCGAAAGACCAACAGACCAAAAGCCTCACGGCATACAAATTCTATTGAGCGAGTTCCCAACAAAATAATAACAGCCTCACGGCACCAGACGACACCAGCAAACACAACTCTCCTTGACCTCATCCAGCAAACAGTAAAAATGCCACCACCAGCCCTCGTCCCCGTCCTCTCCTTCGACCACCCCGCTCACCCCATCTCACACCTAACCCTCACCCTCGACGCCACGATCCTGCGGTCCTGGCACGACACCTCTCCCTACGGCCTCTCGGACCCCAAGCACCCTTACTACGCCGTCGAACTGCTCATCTCCTCCTTCCCCTCCCCGCACAACCGGGTCCTGGCACGGTACTCAGGATCCCGCCTGAAAAGGGACGCCCTGTACCAGCTGAAAGGCCGCTTCTACATGTCCGACCTGCTCGACTCGAACGGGAACTCGAATTCGTACCTGCATATTGATGAAGCGGTCAGGTTTCAGGGGCCGGGCACGATCAAGAGTTTTAGGCCGCCGCGGTTTGTGTTAGTGGCTGAGGTGTTGGAGGTGGGGAGGGGGAGGGAGGAGGGGTATGCAGGGGATAGGGTGGAGGTTAGGTGGATGACGAGGGATCCTTATCGGAGGGATATGGTCTATGAGCAGAGTTGTACGTTGAGTTTTGAGGAGAGTGGGAAAGCGAGACGGGAGAGGGAGGGGAATGGCGATGTAGTTGGTGAGTTATGCTATTTGGAAGGCAGGATGAATGGTTTGGATTATAGACAGTTGGATTGGGCTTGCACTGGGATCAAAATCTGTTAAGGTAGAATGAATTTATGAATAAAGATATTAAACAACCTTGCCATTGGGTTTTAACATGACTAAGTATCTTAGTCTACTGAAGACATTGGGAAGTGTAAATTCACGAGTAGATTTCCCTTGGTAAGAATTTGATACCTCATCCAAAGAGTAATATTTTCGAAAGTATATATATACCTAGCCAACACATCGCCAATACATACTCCGGGTATTAAACAACGTCAAGAACAAAACCTTATCTCTCTTTCCTTCTTTTCTCGTCACTCTATCTCTTCTTGACGTCCATCTCCACTTTTTCTTCACAATCAAGTGATAAGATCCCACGTACAGAAAAACACAAATGAACAGCAAGGCCGGCAGAGCGAGTTGACAAGCAAATATCCTCCAGTATAAACGCCGCCCAGGAAAGACAAAAAATGCTAGAGATAGGACAATGTAAAGGTCAAGCTAGTGACCACCCAGCGCGCTGAGTCTGGCTCCAGCAGGTCGGTGGACCAGCCCTGCTTTGCCGCTGATCTCGTTCCCGCCCATGCCTTCATTCTCACTTCGGCCCTCAATCTCTTCGTCGCTATCCTCAACGATTTTTGTTGGGATGTCGGTGCCGATGTTGTATTGTTGGCTGCTTCGCTCGGGTGTGGTGGTTGCACTCGAGATGGACATCGATGTGCTCGAGCGGTTGTGGATGAGATCTGGGGTTGGAGGGATGCTAGAGGCGCGTCCGTTTGGGTGGAGGAGGCTGTCGTCTCCATTCTCCGAGCCGCCATTGGAGTGTCCGTCATCACTTGCGGTGACTGTTGACAGATTGCTGGCACGGTGGCCACGGTGTTGGCTGATTGCAAGTTCCTCAGCTTCCGCATCGGCGTCATGGGCCAGCTGAAGACCCTCAACGGCCGCAGCGCACTGCTCGCTGATGTTCCGGATGATGTGTGCAATAGCATCCGTCTTGTCTCTCAGATGACGGTCGGCAACGTCAACGATGCTCATCTGGCTGTAGCGCTTGCTATTTCGGAGACCATTGGTGAGACGTGCTTCCATTTCTGGAGTCATGTCTTCACCGTTGATCTGCTTGCTGTGTCTGTAGGAACGCGATGAAGCACGTGAGTCGAGAAACGCGGGAGTCTCTTCGCCATTCTCTCCAACCTTGCCTTCCTCAGCAATGTCCTCAAGATCTTCAGCCTCGTCTTCGAAACCACCCTCAATGTACTCGGTCAATTCTGGGGTCTTGCCGAGAGAGCGGACGATATGCTCCATGTGGTGGGTCTGACCACTGATCAAGCTGCGAAGGTGCAAGACAACACGTTGAGCCTCATCACGTTGGCGAAGGATGGTCATGTTGGTGTGCTGTAGGGCAGACAGCTCCTTCTTGTTCCGTTTCCGCTCACGCTCAAGCTCCTCAGCAATCTCTTGTTGAAGGACCAACGCTTCAAGAGCATCATCACGTTGCTTCTCGGTACCAGAAAGGCGGGTTGAAAGGCGAGCCGCATCATCCTTCTGTTGGTCAATGAGACCAGTAAGACGTCTGTTCTCACGCTTGTGGTTCTCGATCTTGACCTTGAGATCTTGTGTCTCCTTAGTGAGTTGCTCAGCAAAAGCCTGGAATTTGAGGAACTATATTTATTAGCGTGAGGAACCTTAACACGGGATGAAACCAAGCTTACTTGTTGTTTCCAGCTTTCGAGTTCCTCGACAAGGAAGTTGTTTCTTTTGGTGACCTTGCCGAGCTCGGTATCCATACGACCCTTGAGGTTGATGAAATCTTGCCAAGCCTCAAGAGCATCCCTGGAGTATTGGTTCCGTTCTCGAACAATCTCGTTCAAATGTCTCATGGATACCTTGGTCATGAGCGGCTTCTTGACTGCCCCGCCAAAAACCGCCTTCATGCCGGTGTTCCGTCCCTGTCGTGAAACGTCGATTAGCAAAGGTGGAACATATAACCTACCCCTGGGTATATGAGATCAGACGTCAACTCACCATTTTCTCGCATACGTGATCCATAACAGCCATTATCGAATCCTGGTTCCACCATTCTGGGTCTTGGATTGATTCGACTTCACCCCGCATCACAATGATCTGGCCAGCGGGGACCAGTTTTCCCCCACCATACGCCGACCGGAGATGTTGTGGGACACCAGAGGGTGTGACATCGCCGTTGAGAGCTTGAGTCATGCGGCTAACCATCTTTGTGCGTTGACCAGCGGTCAAAGCAGTAGGAGGGCTCGAGGTCAAAACGAAATTTCGATCCAGGTCGACCACCAAAGCATCGGTGGGAGCTGTGAAAAGCGATCGGCATTCCGCAGTAATACCAAGAATATATGGCCCAGGCTCTTGGACGAGCTCCTTCGCATGTCTAGCATGCACAACTGGGACATAGAGACCGCTCCATTCGTATACACGAACGCAGTATCGGATAGTCTCAGCGGCCACGGTCAGCATTGCTGGGTAGTGGCTGACAAAAATAATTCGCCGAGTTGGCGAGAGAGCAGCCTCTATCACACCAACGATGTTGGGAATAGAGAGACAAGAGAACAACGGCCACATGGCGAAGTTCTGGAAACCAGTTGGCGACGAGGGGAATTGATAGCAAAGAGCATAGTCCTTCATGTCGATACGGACAAGGTCATTGAGTCTGGGAGCTGGAAAGCTGAGAATCCGAGAAACCTCCTCGGCGTGGAAGAGATTTGTGGCTTTGTTCCAGTGGATCCACATACCTCTCAGATAATCGCCCAAAAGGTTGTACAGTGGATATCTGGAGAGGAACGAGAGACAATATGGGATCCAGTAGGTCTCGTCAGGGGAATCGTAGAAGTCCGATTCAGTACGTCTTCTCAGATCACGAATTGTCTCCGCACGCTTCTCGTCTGCTCTCGACCAAACTCGGAGAGCAATGCCGTAAAGAGTATGAGAAGAATCCTGTTGCAAGACGAAAGAATGGTGCACGCAGTGCGGTTGGCTGCGTCCAGTGCAGATCTCAACATCGTGGGGGAAACAGGCCTATGTAATTGTTAGGTCTAGTTGGAAGTCCTAGGACATCACTCAGCACTTACCCTCATCGCAGCATGAAGAGCCCGAGCGATCTCATTATCTTGTTCCAATCTCGGACTGCTTCCAAGAATCTCTGGCAACCAAAATTGACCAACTGCTCCCTTCATGTGTCCGATCTTTCCCTGCGCAGGTGCCGGTGCCTTGACCCATTGGGAAGGCTCTCGTCCGACACCACATACCATGTAGGCATGAGTGAGGGTCTTTGGCGTCCGTTGCTGGGGTTTGACGGACAATGTGGAAGGAATTGGTTGTGTGATGCGGGAGTGCAGAGAAGATGTTCTGCTTGGGATGATAAGGTTGGTGTCGCCTTGATCGCGAGTGCCTGGACGACCCTCGCGGTCGCTGGTCCGCGGTCGGACAAAAGAAGAGTGGTTATTAAGTGATGGACCCATGATTGCGGTTGGAGTCGAAAGGTTGGAAGTGGTTATATATCAGAATCGAAACTTCTTGTTCCAGTGTTTCGGAATATGCCTGATATCGGTAGGAAAGTTTCGTAGTTCAAGCACAGCGCAATTGACGTATTGGAACTGGTGCAAGAAGGACTCTGAATGGGCGGATGAATAGAAGGGTAAGGAACGTGAGGAAGTGATGCTCGGACTTCGCGGGTAGAGTGTTGGGCAAGGCTGCTGCTGCTCGTCGACCAGCAAGCTGCAAACGCAATTGCTTGGAAAAAGGCCCGCGAATGGAGTTGATGCCGTTGATCAACCTGCTGCTGCTCCTGCTTCTACTCTTGCTCGTGCAGAGTGTCGTGCAGTTGGCGGATGCAGATGCAGTTCGGGAGTGAAGGAGAGAAGTCAAAGAGCAGAGCGCGATGAGGAGGAGGGAGATCACACACAAGAAATGGGCTTGAATTCGAGCTTGCTGGGGGCGTCCCAGAAGGGAACAAAAGTGGACTGGGGTCTGCGCTGCCCCTGGTCGAAGCCGCTCAGGAGATTGGGCCTGCCCGCTGTGCCTGGACGGGCTAGGGGGGACCATGGCCCAGCTGGGTGTTGGCGACCGAAATTTCTCTCCGAGGACTGGAAGGCTCCTCAGGCCCCGTAATAATTGCTCTCTTATTAAACGTCTCATCCTCGCCTCGGCGGTGTTCGCGGAGTCGTCTGCCAGTCATTGTGCAACTGCCGCACCGTGTGCAAGGAGTTTCCTCGCTCATGTAATGATCTGTCGACGTGCAGCTGTTCACGATTCGGTGCATGCGTCCCCCACCTCCGTGCGGCCTTTTGGACAACATTGTTTCTGGGCCCTTTGACCTCCTCCAGTCCCCGAGAAGAGCACCCTCCACCAACCAGACTCGGAAGCCAGACCAAATTCGCCGGCAGCCCAATCAGCAGGGTGCTTATGGCTGGAAGGTGCTGGTGGCACTGCGCTAGCCAGGTGCTGAGACCGTGCAGGGCCGTCGCGAATCCAACGCTGCTGCTGCGCTTGGACCGCGTGGACCTGGGATCTCTCGGGCGCGGAGGCGATTTGCAGAAATCCAAGCGAATGCTGCGATGCTGCCGTTGATGGCCTGCGTAGATGTGAACGCACCAGGCCAAACACCCCTGGCAGCCCCCTGACAGAGCCAATAGCCTGCGCTCGTTTCATCTGCTTTTCATTAAAAAGAACAAACGGAGAACGTGGAGAGCATCAGGCCGTTCAGCTTCACCTAAACCTCTCTCTGTGATCTTTGAGGGAGAAAGAACATGTATAACTGAGAGCATATGCGTCCAAGATGTCTTGTTCCGAATTGCTCCCTCTGCCCCTATTGCCCCTATTTGTGCGATCCCTCGCAAATGCTGGTTGGGTTGCATTTTGCACTTGCAAGCGGGCCAGCCACAAGGTTTCGGCGGGCGGTGGGGTCGATGTGATAGTGATAAGTGATGAGTGCGGAGGACCACCTCGAGATTAAGAGGCACGGCATAAGGCAAATCCTACCCGGACAAGCAACGATGAGCATCCAGTCAACCGAGTCGACGGGTCAGACCGGTCCTCGAGCTGTGCTCTCGCCCATCACGCTGTAACACATCTCTCAAAGCTTTCGTGTAGGCTCTGTAGAGCCTAAAGACACCAGTGGCCACGCCCTAATGTCCCCTCATCTTACCGTGGCTCTGCCGTGGTGCCCTGGAGTCGGCGGCCCTGTGCCACTGCAGTGCATTCGTTCAGGGGTAACACAGGCCATTGTGCTTCCCCATGCCTGCCTCGTTTCTGAAATATCTGGAGTCGAGAATTTAAAAAAAGATAAGAGTGACAAGGCCTGCGGAACTTCCTACAGGCTCCTGAAGCTCTGCAAATGACGATCCAACGCTGGAACGAAAGCCACTGCCACATGATCACTCGATCCCCTTCCCTGGAAGGGACCGCGCATGGAGTTGAAGAGCTATGAGTTTAAGGTTAGGGGTTTAGTTTGGTACTCGGGAGGTCCGAAGGGAGTCCGTCGTCGGGTGGTCAAACAAATTTGGTTACGATCTCAACCTAAGATCGCTTAACTTTTTTGGTTGACTTTAAATCGACTCCATCACAGTCCGCCTGCCCCGCCATTTGGCATCATTTTAGAGCCAGCGGAACCTCTATCTTTGGCTTCCGAGATTAGATGGCATCTGCTAGAGGCTATTCTACGGAAACTTCTCCTTGGTCTGTCGATCCGGCCCCAAACATAAGTCAAGTGGCTACGCGAAAATTTTAGTTGACGTACGTCGACTCTGTCTTTCCAAATCGCTGGCATTCTAAGAAGTCTACATCAACCCCTTTTCTTTCGTGTTTACATTAGAAAATTTAAAGACCCACCGAAGCTTTTCTTCAGCAGCAAACCGGCTATCATGATGGGTGCTGTTAAGATCTTTCTTTGAGTGTCAAGGACCGGACATAAAGCAAGTCCTTCAGCTCCGTCCCCGAATAATCAAGACTGCACCTGAATCAATCTCTCAAATGTTTTCATACCAGAATAGTATTATCCCTTGACTCGGTGATCGTAGCTCTTCTGCAATACTTTCCATTTCATATCTCCTCGCTCTAACAGACTTAAGACTTCTGACGTTTAGCTGAGCATAACTGCAACAGCAGTGAACTCTCATTATCTCGTGCTTATCGCAAGCGTCCTCACATTGGCCGCACTAGCATCAAGCTGGCAATGGCAAGATGGATAAATGTTGGTTCCGAGATCTCGGTGCAGTATGCCTATAACTGAATTCCAGCCTGACCATAATATCCGGAATATGACGCTGGGGTCATCGGGACATTACCCCACAAACAATATATTTCCCGAGATTATAGAGCCTGTTAATGCATATCTCAGATTGGCGTCGCTTTTGACATCGTAAATTGTCTTGTGGTCGAACGAGTGATAGTGCCCAAACTCCAATCTTGGGCTAATTGTCCCGTGACCTGCCCCAAGGGCAATTGGGACAAGGTATCTGGAAACATTGCAACAAGAACACCCCAGTTGACGTTTCCTTAGTTCACGAATGTCACCTTTAAAAGGCTCCTCCTAAAAATGAGATGAATTCAGGTGTGATGAGGGAGGAGAGATTAGTGCGTATGGCTCTGAAGGGAAGATAGCAAAGGCAAAGGGGGATTTCTCTAACTGATGTTTCTCTGTCTATCCAAGAAATTTGTACTCAAAAGAGACTGGACCAAGATAATAAGGCCAAAGGGCGCAGTCAAGTTAACAACGGCCGAAGAAGCAGAAGAGCACCTTTCGAGCTCCAGACTCGTACAATTCTCACTCAAAGTTTGGTGACAAATAACCGCTTAGGGGCAGAGAAGATGTCAAGGCTATGCAATTAGAGGTTCAATGTTTCCATTGTCAAGAGAGAAGAGAATTACAACATGCGAATGTCCGTTGGCCAGAACGTTCACATAGCCGCACCCCACAGGAAACATTGAAGCACTTGCAATATACGTTTCCTTGAGTCGAACAATTACTCCCGCTCTTACAGGTTCCCCACCTATCTCCATTTGCTGACACGCATATGCAACTTCTTTAAAGAAGGTGGGGGAACCCCAACAGTTGCGTGGCACTGACATCACTAGTGTGCTGTCATCAGGACCTTTTGTTCCGCGAAGTCAGGAGCTTTTCTCCTGGTGTCAGTTCGACGTGCAACAGAACAATTGAGACGATGGGGGTTTGCACTGGTGGTGAGGTGGGAATTCCCCCGATTGGAACCCTGCATAATGACCACCAAGGGGTCGAGGTGGTCTAGATCTGGCCAATGCACGTGCTGTTTGAGCCAAGAGCACGAAGGAGATGTCCCTGGAATTGTTTGTACGGCCCAAGCGAGTCTTCTTAAATTTGGTAGGATCCCTGAAGTATGTCTTGCGGTGTGTCATTGGCATAAGTGAAGAAGGAAGGCATACATTGCACGTGACCATCTGAAAATGCAATGATCAGGAAGGGGTCTCTATATAATCTGACAACCTCTTCCATAGATGCTGAGTTTATTTTCTGTGGGTATGATTACATTTCATTGCTCCCTTGTTTGCTAGTCCAGATAAGCAGCAATAGCAGGCTTTGCAGTATTCACGTGACACTCAAATGGTTTCTCACAACCTACCTCCGATCTCGACGTTACTCAGCTCAGCGACAGATCTCAAATCTGTTTGATTCAAACAGTTTTTTTGTTGCACATCGCTTCGAAAACATCACAACACTGTCACACCACGATGACGTTCTTCAGCAAGCCGGCCAGCCAGACGTCGTTTTTCCTCCGCAGACCCCGAAACTCTTCTCACAGGATCTATCAAATGCAGTGGGCTTTGCGTACATTTAACTTCCAATACAGACAAGCGACTGTATTGTTCCACCATGACTATATTCTGCAGCCAGAACAAACATCCTCCTGTGGGATGAAGTCAAATATCTGATTACAATGCATGCTCATTTGACTCTAGGCGAAGCTGAAACAATATACTGATCGTCTTGAAATTTTTAATTGGTTAATATTGTAAGGCTTGTAAGATAGTTTTGGCTGTTCTCATTTACGTTGAAGTTGAACCTTAAAGTCCCTAATAGGTATCTTTGTATTTTTGGAGCAATCTGGCCTTCCTCAAGTACGTCTTTGAAGTTTCTGTTGCAAGTCGTAATTTAATCTGACCCCACCGTTGCAGCATCAGAGACGACATTTCTAACGAAGGATGAGGTCTGGATGCCAAATCAGAGCATTTTCGTTGAATTGTTGCACACCTACTGGTCTAGACTGCGTCCATGCTGCGATCCTTGCGAATCGTGCGGTCCAGCTTTTAGTTCATGCTGCAGTCACCTGGCTCGTTTCATACATCAGCCATTCAGCCATTCCCTTTGATGCAAACCAATCAGTGACTATCGTCCTGAACTTGACGTTTACTACAAGAAAAGAGCTGCCTTCTCGAACATAATCGGCTGGAATTCAAGGACTAAGATACAAGTAATGACCATTGAGAAAGATAATTGAGATATAAGATTTGCATAGAAGATCTAATAGGAAATGCGTGAACTCGAGGAAATCATGAGTCCAGGCCTCGGGGTACAACTGCTACAACTTGCATAGGTCTTATAATTGGGCAGCAGCCTCAACCGAATCATCTCATAGACCCAATGTCTCATATTTCTGCAACTCTCCATTTGCGCACAAATCTAGCCATACCTTCAAAGGTGCGGGATACCGTTTATAGATGCTTCCACTGAGCACCAGTTCACCTCATCGAATGCCATCAGATGTCTGATTTGTTCATTTATTAGAATATTTCCTCCGAGAACGTCCACTATGCAACAGCAGTTGCTGGAATTCACGGCGCAATACTGATCACAGTGTACCACAACTTTGGAAATGTTGAAATTTTGAAGTCCATCTTACTTCATCAAATACCTCTTCATTCGAGGATCATTACGATCTGTAAGGCTCTTCTCTTTCCGAATACTCCTTGAGCTGTCATACATTGAAGACCGGTATTGCGCCAGAATTCCGACTGTCCCTTGTGTGTATACCTGCGTTGACTCTTTCGCCGTCTTTCAGGCTGCCAACCTGAACTCACTCATCAGATTCTCTATGAAAGGTCTGGAGGTGGATTTTTCTGGAAGAATGTTGGATCGGGTGACAGTCCCGCCTCGGCGTGGGGCGTGGGGTAGCCAGGCGATGCAGCGCCAAGAATTTCTTCTGCCCTGCTGCAGGGCCCTGAACGCGAAATGCAACAAAAATCGAAGAACGTGGACAGACACGTGATGATATTCTTCAACTTTTTGAAATGGGGGTAGAATTATTCATCTGATATAAAATATTAGAGTGTATCTGGGGGGTTACATGTATCAGATTTCTCTTAGGTGTGGAGATGAGAATTGGGTGTTTTTGCTCTGGCAGATGGAACTTGCTGATTGCTGAAAGGAGAAATGACTCTTCTACGAATCCAGACAGGCTTCCGTACAAGATATTTGACCAATGGAATTGAGAGCCTGTTGGTTGAAACGACATACGGTAAGCACTGACATGACTCGATGCTGGCTGTGGTCTGGTTGAAATCAGCTCATGGATATGGAAGGAGAGTCGACACTTTCTCCCCCAATCATTCGATGCAGACTTGCAAATACAGTAAGAGAAAACCGCTCGAGCCGTGCGGGGTAGGAAAGATATCACTGCTTCATTGTCGTCACCTGAACTGATTTGTCTTTCGATCAGTCGATAATATCATTTCATCTCGGATAATGAGGGGTTCATCGAACGATACTTCTTATTCTGGAACTCAAGAACGACCGGACCAGCCATATCATCCTTACCTGAAGAATCTCGACGTCAGTTCGTCTCCAGAAACAACACAGGTGGTTGCATAGATAACAAGCTGATGGTGGCTTTAGGGTCTTCGAAGGGCAGACTCTGCATTCATCGGCTGATGTTCAGTATCCTCGGAAATGTAGAGACCAGAAGATAAGAAAAGCTCCTGCCATTTGCAGTTCTAAGCCCAAGGAGACCTTCCTTCTTTGTACCATCGGAATCGAACGCACATACAACATGATACTAAGTTTCACAGAACCTCAGCTCACATAGGAGACGAAGCACCACAACTTTCATATCTCGGTATCGTCCGATACATGAGTTCCGAGGACAGCGCCGAGACACGATGTAGCATCGGTGCCGTGAGGGCGTATTTCAGCCGCCTTCGATGTCTTATAGCGGAGAGAGAGAAAAACGATCCTGAAAACTTAAAACGAATTCGTTCACACCTCAGGATAACTGCTTGCTATGCCTGGCAATAGAGGCATGGTTCACCGGCGCGCCAGCTTCTGCGATCGAAACGTTGCCAGCTAAGACAGATCGCAAACGACTCAAAGGCTTTGTGGCAATGTGCGTCCATGTGCAACTGACCATCGACCAAGCACTCATAGAGGCAACGGATCGAGCAAAGGACTGAAATTGTTACACATCTACTTCACCCTGCAAGCGGCAGAGAGCATTCGATGGTCACCACGAGGACTCCGCCATGATTCGGATACGAGGCCGTAAGAATTAACATCCCACCCCATCATGCTCATCTGGACAGATCCCCAATCAACGACGCGACCCTCAGCCTACGGCAAACCCACCCCACCTGACCCCATCCACATCTCCTTCATGCCTTTAACATCGTCCTCTAACAATCTTCGATCCTCCTGCATCTCATCTCTTGACTTCTCCAAGCTTTCAATATAATCCTTAGCCAATATCAGCACATCGCCTTTGCTAACTTTCGCCAGTCTCCCTCCTCCCCCTTCGATCTCTTGTGCCGGCAGCACAGACAGCAAAGCCTCGAATTTATCATTCAGACGATTTCGATATTGCTTCTCGATGGCGTTGTGGTTTGTTTTCGGGATGAGGGAGGTCGGAGATTGAGGAAATACGATGGTAGGATGAGCAAACTTCTTCTTCCGAGGCTTTCCGCTGGTGCTCCAGCGTAAACTTGGAGCGGAACCACGACGCCGTTTGGCTGATGGTATTTCTGGTTCTTCGAGAGTGATATATCCTGATGTTGTTGAGCCTTCGGTTGGGTCCGCAGTTGTTGAAAGAGACGATGAGCGCGAGTTCATCGGTAGCACAGAATCTAGCTCTAATTCGGCGACCCCATCATTCTCTTTGAGGATTTCTATCTCTTCGGCATGATCATGATCGTTTGCTTGACTGAATTTGTGAAGGGTGTAGGCGTCATTCGGTTTGGTGTCCTCCACTGATGCCGGCAACCGTTCCCACACCATTTGCGTAGAGTTTAGAGGGGGCGCGATGTCAGGGATTCCAAGGCTAGAGATAGGAGAAGGTAGAATAAGATCGTATGCGAGATCTTCAGCAGTGTGATAGTCACTGGAAGTCCCATAGATGCTGAAGGGTTGAATTCTCGCTTGAGGATTCGAGCGAGCCGTCGTGCGATGGACTGTGGACCATTCGAGTAGTTGGGACTGCCCACGATGTTCGTATGGGAGCGTATTGAATGGGAAATAGGGTGGTATTGAAGAGATGTACAAGTATGATTGATCGCTCTGCAGCACCGGATGGGCGGGGTCGTGATCTCCAAGTTCCATTGAAGCAGATGTACCGTCGACGTATGGTGGCATTTCATCCTCCTGTCCGAGAGCAGTAAATTCCTTCATAATCACAATTCGTCCGATCGTCGTGCAGGACACTAGAATTACTTGATTTCTGCGACTCCGTCTTTGAGAAGAAGCAAACGGTACAGCAGCCAGGGCACAATTCTCGATCACGCCAGCTCATATACGCCGCCCGGTCTGGCCAAAGAGCACTCGGATCGGAGTGTTAATGGTTGGAGCTTGTCTGCCGTTTTGTGTGTGATACCGCATCCAGACCAGGCCTTGACCAGACTGCATGAAGCCGTAAGCTCATCAATCTGCTCATGGGTCGGCATTGGAGCCTTTAGCTCCTTGTGACATCCCACTTGCTCGATACCAAAAGTTCCCGCGAGATGGTGGCCTATGAAACACGCTGATAGGCCCCAAATTTTTAGGGGTCCTTCCCTGCAGCGATTGAGCCAAGCGAGCCAATATGTCTGGGACCCTGCATATCGAATATGATATTGTGCAGAATCAGATGCCACACAACTATGGGAAATGCGGGAATCCGCTCGTTCTTAGCCCACAAACGAAGGGTGGACGCGGTGTCAGAGGATACGCCACGACGGTGTCCGTTGGATCAAGGACCTTATCTCCCTGGCTTCGAATGATAAATGATTTGAAATCCGGGGAGTTGTTCGAAACACAGCATGGTTACCAGCTTCTCTTGTGCGAAGCCTTACTGGCCAAATGCTGCTTGTGCCACCCGGCAATCAATCTGTTGCATAGAGACGTGTGCTGCCGCCAATGACAACGTGCCAAGGAAAAAGAATAACCCAGAATCTGGGGTATGTGCTTCTTTCCCAATCTATGCTTGTTCCGTGAGGCTGCATTCTGTTCAGACAGCGATAATCGCGCAAAGCGTAGATGACCACATAAGAACAACTCCAAGTGTGATCTGGGAAGTCACGCTTCAGCCCTCAAGTGACTACTCGAGCAACAGTGTTGTGTGTAGATTGTATGATGAGGATGTCAAAACATCAAGCAGAGCTTTTGAAGTAACCAAACATGGACTAATAGTAATGCTGCTAGACGTCCGAAGTGAACCCACCATCGCCTAAACATAAACGAATGGTATTTCAGGGCATCAAAGGATGCCCCCCTCCCCTCCTTATCCAAGCTTCGTTCATATCCTTCACCCGTGCTGCCAGTGCCCTATTGCCCTCTTCTAGCTCCTTCTGTTTCCGTTCTAACGTCTCAATGTGCCCCTTTGCAAGCATCAAAACTTCTGCTTTGCTGATTCGCTTTTCGCGACGATCATCAGGGCCACCGATCGAGCCTTCAGACTCAGCAATCAAGCAAGCAGGTAGAGCTTTGAGGAGGGTTTCGAATTGATGATTCAATCTTTTGCGATATCTCTTCTCTGTGAGATCATGGTTGAGTCTTCCTCTGGCGCGGTGGTTGCCGTCCGAATCCGTGTCGCTTCTATTGGAAGGGGCTCCATCTCTGTTAATTTGGTTGCGAGAGGTTCGGTTGCCGGTGCGAGTGGCATTGGCTGCACGAGTCTCTGGGGGAGTCTGACTATTTGACTCCGAATCGCGTCTTGAAGACGACGCCCAAGCCACGTTGTACAATGGCCTAGTCTCAGGGGACGTGACATTTGGCTCCATGCTCGTGGTGATATAAGGATTATCTTCATCGTGATCATCGTTGGTCTCGTAACCATTTGACGGGTGCAAGGGTATACTCGCTGGGATTGGGGCCATCATCGCAGAAGATGATCTGTTCAGATAGGTCGAGTCGGAAGCTGGGAACGGCAGGGTCATATTCGCTGGCGTACCATTCGGAACGGGATTTTGAAGGGATGTCCATGGTGCTGGTAGTTGGAACGCCATGTCGAAGGCGTTCTGGTGTTCGTTTGGGAAAGGACTTTGGCGATTCTGAGGAGTATTCAACGTCGAAGGCGTTGGCAATGCGTTGTTTGGCCAGGCCGGCGGCGCCCAGTCGCCTTGAACAGAATCCAACAGCTCACGGGGTGCATACTGAGGTTGCGAGAATGATGAGGGGTGCGAGTTCTCGCCATGAACATGCTCATCCTATACCATTGATTAATGCCGTGCAATTGGCTTGAATAGAAGGTCCAGGACAGGATTGAAGGTGTCTCGGGAGAATGCCAGGACTCACTATGGCATGACCAGGACTATAATAACGACGTTGCGGTGTTGCATCAAAGGCGTTTGAGTCCATGCTGTATAGTTAATCGTAATCTTGTTGACAGGGCGGGTTGAACTTTCAGTTTGGTGAGGTGGAAAAGGATATCAAGGAGTTGCTCAACCGCTGCTTGGCACTTTGCGCGCTTCTTAAGGGATCTCCTTGAAGAATAGGTATGGTCGAAACGGAGATGTCTCCGATATACATCCGATCCAAAACAAAATGCCAATGAGAGTTATCCAAAAGATCTTCAGCGCCATGTTGTAACGACAGAGGGGCCAGAACAATTTGGAGGAATGCGCCAACTACCTAGAAGCCGAATCAAGATGCGTGAATATAAATCCAGAGAGTCGTAGGATAGACCTGGCACTGGGGGGCAAGCCTCCTAACACCGCGAAAAGCCACAGCGACCCTGGGGAGCTCAATGTATGCAGCTGTACAACATTTTGGGTGTTGATCGACACACGTCATACGACTATCAGCCGTTTCAGTTCTCCAAGGAGTAGCCGTGGCTGCAGTAGCACACGAGTCGAGCACGCAGGCTTGCATATCGTCAAGAGGTGTGGACTTCAGAGAGGTTCTCGAATTGCTGCAAAGGTAAGCACATTAGCGATTTAGGCTAGCGCAATCGACGATCGGGTTTTCGAGATCGGGCTGAATCTTCGGGCTGGCACACTCTGCCGCCGGAACACATCCGCGGCGAGAAATGTCTTCCAGGTGCCAGCAATCTCGGCGTGCAGACAGCGTTGATTGTTGATAGAACTATGCAATTGTGATGATCAGTCAGCAGCCATGGACATCGCCGAAACCACATCAGGCCGCATTACCGCCCGGCCCAGTCAAAATTCTAGACCGAAGCCCATCAACCCGATCGAGGCCGCCATCAGATCTTGGCTACACATGCTCCCGCAAGAGTTGTTGCTTGACCTTGATTCATCTCTGGAGAGCCTGCTCTCTAGAGCCCCAAAACGATGGGTGGTGTACCCCCCCATGGTGCTGCTACCGGCTGGAAGTTTTGGTGACGATTGGTGGGCAGCAATGGGTTCTGAGCAGGCTGCCTCAAGAAACGCTATTAAGCTATGGGATTTGTTATTGGAGAGCATTGGAAGGCGGGAGGGGAAGGGGCCGTTGACTCACCTGGCCGTCAATTCGGGCATACCTTTACACAAATCTCAAAGTCAAGGACTAGGATCTCAAGGGCTTGGAATGCCTGCGAATGTAGAGGACTGCAGGCCAACCGTCAATAAGCCCTCACAAGAAAACCAAGATCGCGGGCCAGATTTCGATGTGAGAGGAGTTTTGGACAGCTACGAAAACCTCCTACGGACACCCAGTGGCTTGATCATGCTTCAGGGAGACTTTGGTCCTGCACTTCCCTCTGAGACAGTACCTACTGAGAAAGATTTCGAAGAAGCATTCTGGGTAAGCACTAAACAAAATGGGATTATTCAGGTGTGGGCTCCGAGGTATACCATGTTCAGTCGAGGAAACGTGAAGGAGAAAGCACGCCTTCTAGACTTCCACAGGCAAGATCAAACCCTACCGTCCAGAAGACTCGCCAAAGAGAAACTGAGAGGTGACAGTGTTGTGGACTTGTACGCAGGCATCGGGTATTTTGTGTTCAGCTATGTGAAGATGGGTTTGCGGAGAGTTATCGGGTGGGAGTTGAACCCTTGGTCGGTGGAAGGGTTGAGGAGAGGTTCAGTTGCTAATGGATGGTCGGTGAAAGTTGTCCGAAGCCATGAGGTTCTAGACTTGGAGGATGACCAAATCGTTGTTGTATTGGAGGACAATAGAAACGCTGCGAAGAGGCTGCAGGGCCCTGGGAGAAAAGAACGGGGCCGGACTAGACATGTGAATTGTGGCTTGTTGCCCTCCAGCAAGGAGAGTTGGGAAACAGCACTCGAGATCTTGGATAACGATGGTTGGCTCCACCTACATGAGAATGTCGGTGTAGATAGTGTGCAGGGCAGAGCACAAGAGATTGAAGAGTTGATAATGCGTTGGCTGAAGAAGACTGATGAGCAAAGATTTGCAAAGGTCGAACACGTGGAATACGTTAAGACTTTTGCCCCCGGTGTTTGGCATTGCGTGTTTGATGTCTATGTCAATAGCACAGGAATGCGGCCATGATTGCACCAGTCTTTACAAGCCATGACTTATATTACAAATTATCGTGATATATCTCCAGGATGGATGTACTTACGAGAATCATTGTCCTCCCCTCCTAAACTTCGCGGGTATGTTCTGCTCCACAATCGCCAGCTTGTCTAACGCAGCCACCCTCTCCGCTTCATCTTCTAATTCATCGTGCAGCCTGAAATGCTCAATATCTTCAGGATGTATCAAATCCTCCTCCTTCGTATTTTCATCACTATCAAAGTAAGAATTGCCAACAGAGAACAAGCAAATATGCATCAAGAACTGCGCCAAGTCACTTACTGATATAGCTCCCAATGATGTATTTCGTATTCTGTCTCCATATCCCAATGGTGCCCCGGGCCCAAACCAAAATCGGGTAGCGTCCCTTTCCTATCCTCTCCAGTGAATTGCAGCCATTCATGCTTCTCGACGACCCCGTTCGAATTTTGATCGACCAACTTCATCACTTCCCTAATTATCTCATCTTTCTTCTCTTGCGGCACATCTTTGGCGCTAGGATCGTCCATTCCATAGGTCTTCAGTATCTCGCTTTGGTCCCAGGAACCGCTATTGTCGTAGTCATGGAGTGAGAAGAAGGAAGCTGCGTCGAATGTGGATATGTGATGCTCCTCTATTACGATCAGTACTGCGGGGTATTCGTGGAGTGAACCAGGCTTACCAGCCATGTGCCTCGTAACCCAATTCGCGTCTGGCTCAACCTGGATGGGCTTTTGATGTGCCACTCCACCACCATGTGCATTAACGCCCACCGCCAGCGCAATTGATGTCACGCATGCAGCAAATAATTGTCTGATCGCCATTGTGTTGCTTCTGTGTGGCCAAGGGTATAACAAGTAGATGTAAGGGTGGAGGAAACGTATCGTTTGGGCTGAGGTGAACTGTGGATGTTGACTTTGAGATCCCTGACGTTGGCCGGTGATGATTCAGGGGTTCGGATTTCTGGCTGATGCCAATACAGGGTGTGAGCGGGGCGCTAAAAATAAGTTTGGCTTGCTCCACCACACCAAAATGCACGCGGCTGGAGCATGCACTTCACACTTGAGTTCCAACCCACAACACAACATATGAAGTCCACTAGGAAGACACACTCCTCAAGAAGATGAGCAAACCAGTCATTCAAGCTTTGGCCAACCTAATTCCCCGCCATTCGGGCGCACTTCCTCCAGAATTGATCGAGCTCGCGAGCTCCTTGCTGGCACAATCACGCAACAAATGCAGTAATCTGAAGCAGGAGGAAGAGATCGCAAGAGCATATGCTTGTGCAAATCTGGCATGTGAAAGGTACTGCCATTGAACCTCTATACCTGCACACAGTTGCTGATCTCTCTTATCGAAGACTCAAAACAACATTAAACCTTCCTCCCATCGAGCCCCGCCCACCACTGCCACCGCGTGTCTACTCAAAGCTCTATGCCTACTTTGACCGCACACTCACCACCTCCGCAGCCCGCAACCGTGTAAACGCCCGCTCGTCTCCCTCCAAGGCCACCTCTTCCACTTCGAGATCTACATCTTCCACCAAACCAACCACAGCCACCTCTTCCGCAAGATCCCCAAGCCCAAGCAAGCAATTCCCGCAACGCCTCACGCCAGGAAAAGAGAAGTCTTTCGAAAGCTTCCGAAAGAACAGAGCTGAGAAGAAAGGCCTCAAATATACCAGCAACAAAGAAAAGGATGAACGGGTTCCCAGATGGGTGGGCCCTGTCGTCCGGCTTCTGTGTCGTGAGATGAACACTCCTCGAGCTGTGCCGCATCTGCTAGCTGGGGTGGAAAGCGTCTTATGTCTTCCCTGTCCATCGGATCCTAATGGAGAAAATGAGAAAGGTATGGAGGGCAAGATCCCGGCGCTGATTGCTGCGTTGTGGTTTTTTGTTGTGATGAGGATGAGGGGAAAGGAGGGACAGGTGAAGGAGAACATGGCGCGGAAGAAGATGGTTATAGTTGTGCTTGCGAGGGCAAAGGAGGATGAGAGCGTAAGGGAGAGAGTTGGTGAGGAAGAGGAGGATTGGGAGGGGTGGGAGGAGGTTGTTGAGAAAGATGTCAACTCCTGGAGAAAAGAGATTGTGGTTAAGGAGTGGAAGAAGATGGATTGGTTTGAGAATATCGTCGAGGGGTGTGGTGTTGATGGCGAGACTCCTTCCGACACGGACGACAATGACGACGATGACGACGACATGTCCGAAGAAGTGGAAAGTGACTTCAGGAGAGCGGCTCCAGGATCGATGATCCAGGGCAAGTATATTGTGACTTCCAGGAAGAAGAAGGAATACGAAGAATGGAGAGACATGATGCTAGCCAAGATTGATGAGATGATTGAAGATGGCATCTTGGATGTCGGGATGGACACTACAGAAGGATGAATCGCTGGCACGGAGGATCTAGGATACCCAGGTAAAATGAACTTGGCCAGCAGATAGTAATGAAAGTTCTACTGCTCTCAAATTTAGCGAAATCATGAAGTGTGTCAGCTGGTATTGAACTCTTTCCCACCACCCCTTTGCGAGAACTGAGAGAGTGCTCCTGGATTGATAATGCATTTATTATTTTGATAAAGCCTTTTGTCTGCCATGACGATGTATGAACTCCTGCCTTAATTATGTTTCCTTCTAAACGTGCCAGTGGCAGTACTCTTTTAGTGACCATGCTCGCTTTTTTTGATCACTCCCATGCCATAACCCTTTCTATCGTACAGTTCAGAACATCAAATGGAGACACCATTATCAATCAAGGATCGATAGCATAATCTTCTTGATGTCTTCCAAGAAACGTTTTATCATGATCTCATCGTAATCAGATTTTCTCCATTCTGCTTGCAAAGTAATTCGGTCCCGCCAGCTGCTCATGCGCACAATACTATTCTCTATCAGTGGCGTCTTCAATGGTTGAGGCTCTATTCTCACATGTTACGGTCTGCATTGGCTGTAAATTTGACGCATATGACCCTGAACAAGACCTTTTCGTCCATCTTGGCTTCGGCGTCCCTCGACTTAACAAAGTATTTGCGGTCAATAAAATTTTCTATTATGCCATCGCTGAGGAAGAACTAGAGGGTATCAGCTGTCAATTCTAACGGAAATTATATGAGGAAAATTGCTTACAGGATCCCTCTTATCCACAGCGATTGCTTCAGGTGTAGATAAGGAATGTGTACTGCTCTCGTTCTCGGGAGGAGTATCTTGTTGGTCGGTCGTGTCAGTGGACGTTTGCTCTACCTCTGGCTCCAGAGAGTTCGTTTGCTCGCTTTCTATCAGCGGCAGTTCTCTGTATATTGTCAGATTGTTCAATTTTACCACTCTACGCTCACTTCTATTGGATTGAGTCCTTCATGGGGAGAACATACCTCCTCATTCTTTCACCAAACTCCTCCAGTAGCTCCACACATGTAGAAAACATGTCTTTCCCTTTCCCAATATTCATATATCTTTCGGTAGCAATCCGACACGCCTTTACGAGTTGAGTTTTGATCTCCTCCTTTTCTGCCCTTGCGGAAAGTGAGAGCTTTCTAAGATCAGGGAATTCGATTGGTGCGAAAGACAGACACAGAGGTATATAATTAGTCAATGGGTCGGTCTGGCTAGCTGTAGGCTTGAGATATCGTCGGCCATTGAACCAACATGGGGAATAAACCGGACAGGGCACTTCTGGTACATTAGGTAGGGGAAGAGGTTCGAACCGAAGTAAGGCTAATATCATTGCTGCATGCCCAAGATGAGTTATGTTAGGTTTGAGAAGAACTTTCTCATCTTCAGAATTGGAGCCGACGACCACATCAACCGAGTTTGAGTTGAACAATTCCTTGACTTTTTCCAAAAGTGGTTCGGTCTCCCAGTCATGAAAGGTGAGAAATCCTGTCCCCGTGGCTACTTGGCTTTGCGTCTCAGGTAAGGTTAATGGAAATCCATGGTTGTCGTGCTGCACGATCTTAGAATCACTAAAGCAGAAAGGGCTTGTCAAAAGGTGTGTAATTACCATGCGAGTAATCATGATATCTCGATTCCTCAAAACGCCCTCCTCGTAAGATGGTCCAGATAGTTCTTGGCAATTGCGCAAAAGTCCAATCCATGGGGCCGACAGGTTCTCGTGGTTCTTCTGCCAATCAAGTTTGAAATTGATCGGTGTGACTATTGAAGAGGCAAGAAGTGACAGGTAACGTCCAAGGACAATACGGGCCCCGATCCCATCAGTAACGAGGTGGTCGAGATATATCATGACTTGCAATAAACCGTCCTTCCCAGGATTGTAGTCGTCATTCTTTGTTCGCACGAACAAGAAAACGTTGTCAGTACATCCTCGTTTCAATTTGATCACCTTGTCGCGCATATTGTTAAATCCTCGGTCGTGATTCCTAAGATCAATACGTAACGTCCGCTTGACCCAGTCATCTACCTCCGATTCATGTTGAGGGTTCTCATACTGGAGATATGGTTTTTCATCTTTGGTGCTCGTGCCGGCCGTTAGCACGAGCTCTGGAATGTCAAATCGTAGTTGCCTCCAAGCAGATGCAGCTGCTGAACTTAGGACCTTGGGAGTAGTCTCGGCCTCGAACTTTAGAACAGCATATACGAAAAGATCTCGCGACTCTTTCGACCTTGCCAGCCACTAGAATGAATTAGCAACATATGTCTTCGGTGATGGAAGAGCAGGTAGTGAGCCAAGAATCAAACAGGTTCCATTCCAATAGGCGTCGGAGCCTGACTTGAGACCTAGGGAAAGTTCATTACCATCGCTTCATTCGCAAGAAGAGGACGCCGCCACACCATTTGGGACGATATGACAAGTTGCTTCCACTCATAATTGTCTGGCTCGAGTACACGAATGGAGGAAGTGGGTGCCATAGTAAAAATTCCTGGTAATGACGGATTCCTGATACGCTAATCTGCATAGAACGGACAATACTTCAAAGAGTTGATGCTTATTGAGGTTGAAGAAAGGAGCGTGACTTCACTGGTTCCTTCCACTTTTGAACATGACTCACCATCACTCACAACTTCTCAAGTGACAAGTGCTCGTTAGAAAAGAAAGAAGAGAAAGAGCGAATCGCCATAACTGTCTTCTTTGAGGACTTCATTCTCACGTGCCTCCTCGTTAGACTTGAGGAAAACAATTAATAGCTAAGGAGAAAGAAACAATTGGCACGTAAGAGAACCACCAATCAAGCAGGATTTCTAGAAGAGACGATAGCCGTCACCTCTACGCAATTAGTAATGAAGGAACGACAATACTTGCAAACCTTTGCCTGAGAACCGATCCGTGCGCTCAAGGTGATCAGAGGCTTCACATCCTGGTGGAGCCAAGAAAATCATCATGCACGCTCGAGCCCTCGACGTCGCCTGCCTTGCATGAAAATCTACAAGTAGTCTTTATCCAGCATGCAACCCTTGCCAGATGTTGGCCTACTTGCAATTCTTTAGATCCAATACTCGGCACTTGATGCCCACTTGCATTCAAAAGAAGACTCGTGATACCCACTGACGACTTACTCGGATAGAGCGGGGCTATATCCAGTCCGTCTGCTCAGACCCCTTCTCCGAAAACTCTCTGAATTAATATTATAACCGTACATAAAGCTTCTGCAAAAGTAAGCTCTGGCGTGCTCGGATGCACACAAGCATTGTCTCACGTCAAGCCTTTCTTGAGGAAAGGATGCGAGAACACTCGTGCGTAATTCGCTCGGAGCGGCCCGTGGAGGCGTTCTTCGTCACCTGGAAACAAAGAAGGAATATGAAGGATTCACCCTCAAGAATGTGCGCGACGTTTTCATGCATGGAGGGGTTGTATGCAAGATTGTATGATCCGATGAAATCGAGAGGTCCAGATGTCGAGAGAAGTCCAGATGACGAAGTGGTGGCTTCCAAGGTGGCTCGCACGAGCAATTCTGCCCAAGCTCTCCACAGCCTCATCCAGACATTGGTTGCAGTCGCCTCGCACATCATCGTGGGGATTGGGACGACTGACGACGTTTTGCGCGCTCTTTCGTTCCGCCCTGCAGTATGATTTTCTGATCACTGCCAGGATAACAGAACTCATTCTTGGAGGCGGTGTGTGTAAGGTAGGGTGTGCTTTCCCCGGGATCATGTTTTGGCGCTTTGTCAAAAGAGGATGCACGACCGTGCCGGTCGAGGGAAAACACACGCACGGCACTGCGACCGTGCAACTCAGCGAGGCCTATGAGAGCCGATGCATGTGCCCGCTTGGCCACGAACCTGGCCAACGTCAAGCTTGATCTCGATTCTCGTCGATAGACTTTGGTGCTGGCTGCTGAGTACTGGAGCGGTCTCCTGTGCAGTATCGTCACGCCGTCAGAGATCATGAAACAGAAGTGGTCGGACGAGGAAGCCGTAATTAACCAGCATAGCCTCTAGAGAGTAAGGTTGAAGATGGGTTAAGGCAGGACCGGACTGAACCAAGATCTATTTAATCTTCCCGTTACCAAGCGCGGGGAAGAGTTGTCTAACCGAAGATCCTAACACTCTAATCTGCCCAAAATCGTCCTCAAAGTTAAACGCTGCCGACACGCAGATGTTTCCATGTCCTCGAGGACCTCTGAAAGTTCATCTTAATCTCCTAGTGGCCTTTATCAGCGGCGGCGAGGGCAGATAACGGTCTGACCCTCAAGCCACGATCAATTTCCACCTAGCGTGGCTATCAACTTCATGTCTCACAGGCTGTTAGGCGTTGGACTAGATATGTAAGTAATCTTTGAGGCTGTCAGACCGTCAATCTAGTTCTATCCAAGCTCGAAGTAGTAGCACGGGGCATTGTCCGGTGCGTGCTGGGCATGAGGACGGCTGGCCTCAAACATAGTCAATCTTCTGCATCGTCCGAAGTCATCGCCTGTGTTGCGGCCAAGGTTGGAGATCGAAAGGGATGAGCACTAGATGATTTCAAATACAAAAGACGGAAGGCAATAAACAATGCTTTATGCCCCCTCTTCAAACTTCGGGTAAGTGGAGAGCACTCTGGAGGGGCCATAGTTTCGTGCGAGTCGCACAGAATGCTCACTTCGACTGCAAACTTCCACATGGGATATGCAGCTTGAACAACCAGTCATGCCTTGATCGCCTTCCTGGTGGACGAAGCTCTGACGAGTTGGAGTCCGGCAATGCTTAATCATAGGCGACCTGCATGGCATGGTGGATGCTCCAAGACATGCTGGCCTGAAAAACAAAGTCCCGGACAGCAGCACTGCTGCAGAGCAAAAAATCAGTCCAAGACTTCGACAGTACTGTGTGTAGTCCTGTCGATAATACCCCGTAGCGTGAACCCAGCGCAGCAAAGTGCAGTTGCGGATCATAGGGACATAGGGACATAGGGACATAGGGACACATGGGTGTGGATTGTAGGATCACCACTCGGCGTCCACGGCTCCACAGCTCCACGCTATGCTTCTAGACCAACTCTGGCCTAGAGGCGGAAGTGCAGCCCAGACCATCCAGGCCTAGCTGCTCTTGGACGCTCACCCCTTCGCTTCCCCTGCCCCTGAAGGCCCGAAGCCGTTGCCAGGCACGTCTCCAGTAGTGGCGCACACTCTGGAGGTGTTAGTTCCTGTTCGGGTCTGGTGCAAGTCCCAGCAATCTCCTGTCGTCGCCCACTCGCCAGCTGCAGGAGCCAAAAGCGGTACCGTTCCTTGACCCTGCTGTGATTTGCTCTCTCCTCCTGTCTCCCTTCTCCCTCCTGTAATCTTGACCACAAGTCCAAAATATCTTGCAACTTTGCTAGTGAGCACGTCGAGCACGTCGAGCCCAGCGCGCACCCCTCTCTGTTTGCTGTGAGGATTGCCATCAACAGCCATCGGCGAATCGGAGCCTGCAGCACCACAAGCGACGCGTTGCTTACTTTAAATTTGGCTGGGGGTTGCTGGGAAAGGGGACATCCTGAGACCTCTGGAACCTTTCACTCGATTCACTCTCAACTCTGCGACATGACAGCCGCGCAGTGAACGAAGCCCCACTCGCCTATTTATTAACGATCTCGATCTCGAGCCCACCAACTGTTCGACACCTTCGCTCGACCGCAACAACGTATTTTGTCGCAACAAAGGATTGCTTCGAGCCATGGCCAGCTCTCCGCCTGGATCGCCTGCGGGCATTCCTTCACGGCCAGTGAGCGCGATGATGAGGCCTCCGAGGACAACTAGTCGAATGAGCATGGCTAGCAAAGGGGGTGGAGGCAGTCGCGCGTCGGACGAGGATGGAAAGACATCTGTCAAAGTCGGTATGTTACCACACAATCCCGAACTTGGGAATAGAAAGATGCTTACCGTCGATCAACAGCTGTTCGTGTCCGTCCACCTCTCAAATCGACTGATCCCGGCTTCGAACTCATCCCGCAACGATTTCAGCGATCTATGGTCCAAGTAACTTCTCCCACAAGTCTGGCGATCGATTCACCCCAAGGTCGCAAACTCTTCGTCTTCGACCGCGTTTTTGGTGAAGATGTTACCCAGGAAGGCATATGGGATTACCTGATTGAGAGTGTGAATGCCTTCGTCCAGGGCTATAATGTTTCCATGTTGGCATACGGCCAATCTGGTGCTGGTAAATCATACACTATGGGCACCTCTGGACCGTCTGAACAAGGTGACATGGAGATCATGGGTAAGTTGTTCCTGCAGACGCGTAGAATCACGACCTGCTGTGTCTGGTTCCACCCTGTTTGAGTATCGAGACCCCGAAGCTGATCTAAATGCTGTATTAGGTGTCATCCCCCGTGCAGGTGCCGCACTTTTCGAGAAACTCGACGGTACACGACCAAGTAACCGAAATTCGATGTCCGGGCTGCGAACACCGACTAGGTACTCCGCCAATGCTGCAACTATGTTGGCAAAAGGTGCTGAAAAGAACTGGTCGCTCAAGGCTACCTATGTTGAGATCTACAATGAACAACTGCGAGATCTACTGCTACCAGAGAACGTTCCACACAACGAGCGGGGCGCAGTAACTATTCGAGAAGATGTCAAGGGACACATTCTTCTGACTGGTCTCCATACAGTTGAGATTAATTCAGTTGACGATTTGATGGCTGCCCTCAATTTTGGATCTATGATTCGACAGACGGATTCTACTGCTATCAACGCCAAGTCCTCTCGTTCCCATGCTGTGTTCAGTTTGAATCTGATTCAGCGCAAGAGCAAGTCACAGGGTGCTGAAAAGCGATTCTCGGTACCACTCGAAGCCATGACTGGAGGAGATACCATGGTCACGATCGACAGCAAGCTGCACTTTGTCGATCTGGCTGGTAGTGAAAGACTGAAGAACACCGGGGCACAGGGCGAACGTGCCAAGGAGGGAATTTCCATCAACGCTGGGCTTGCGAGTCTGGGGAAAGTCATCTCACAATTGTCATCCCGCCAGGCCGGATCTCATGTCTCGTATCGCGACTCGAAACTGACCCGACTACTACAAGATTCTCTGGGCGGTAACGCAATTACGTACATGATCGCATGTGTCACTCCAGCAGAGTTTCATTTGAGCGAGACCCTGAATACCGTGCAGTACGCGCAACGCGCACGAGCAATTCAGAGCAAGCCTAGAATTCAGCAGGTGTCGGACGAGAGTGATAAAGTAGCTGTGATCGAGCGCCTGAAGGCTGAAGTTGCCTTTCTCCGGGAGCAGATCCGAAGCAACGACCGTGGAGGCGATCGACGGACTCATGCAACTATCGAGAGGCCCGACCGACAGAACGAGCGCGAGGTTGAACTTCAGAATCAGCTGCTCGACACACAAGAAAATTACACTGCCCTGAGTCAGCGACACGCGAAACTTATCTCCGAGATGGCAAAGGCGCGAGATGGGGAGATGGCGGATAACCAAGCATACGAGGAAACTCTTGGTGAGAGTGCAACGGAAAGATTGAAGCGCTCAAACTCGTTCGCTGAGGCAGTGGAACAAGTTGTCTTGGAATACGAGAAGACCATCCAAACTCTGGAGCAGTCTCTTTCCAGCACGCGGGGCGAATTGTCAAGTTGCGAGACCAATCTCCTCGAGACGGAAACGAAGTGTGCCTATATCGAGACGCTGAACCAGCAACTGCAAGCTCGCTTGCAAAAGCTCATCGACCGCGAATCTAGCACTGAACACTACCTCCACGATCTGGAAGTCAAACTCGACGGCCACACTTCTGGCGAAGAGAAGAACTCGGCAATTGTAATGGAGCTACGTAAAGAAATAGCTCGCGTTCGCGAAAATGAGGCAGCTTGTGAAGATTACATCTCGACTCTCGAGGAACGCCTCGCTGAGGCCGATCAGGATGCTGAGTTGATGCAACGTGAAATTGACCGCCTGGAACACGTGGTTGAGCGTCAGCGAAGCTTGGGCAAGCTCGACAATCTCCTTTACGAGCTTGACCACATCCAGCAAGACGGCAAGAACACTGAGACCGAATCTATCGTCGTGAATGGTAAGCGTCCAGTTTACGAGCATTCTCGTCAACAAAGCTATGCCAGTAAGCGCAGCCACAAAGATGTTATCCCCGAAGAAGGAGATGACGAGCTCCCAACTACGAATCCCGAAGATGCCCACCGAACTGAAGCTGAAGGCCCTGTCGACAACGGCGAACCCATTGATGCTGAAGTTCAGACTTCTCTCGAAGCTGTCGACAACCAGTATCCTCCTCAAAGTCCTGCCCAATCCAAGTTCGTGGAAGACAAATTGGAGAATGTCACTCAGGAACTCTTTGATCTCAAAGTAGAGCATGAGACCACCATGAACGAGTATGATCTTCTCGCTGCAAAGTACGAAGAAGCCTTGCGCACCCTGGCCGAACTCCAAGACGCTGTTGATGAAGCACGTCACCCGAATCCTCGCGATTCAGTCTTGTCGATATCTACACCGGCAAGACCTACTTCTTTTTTAGCAGACGCGAGGGTGAACGAGCTAAAAGACGGAGGACAATTTTCATCCTCGCGATCGCTCTCATCGGAATTGTCCTCAGCTGGGGAATTGCCCAGTACCGTGGAAATATCTGATGCCGAAGCCGCGAACAAGAAGTCAGAGTCAGGGGACGTGGCAAAGAGCGTTGCCAATGACGAGACGGTTGCGGTGGAGGTCGAAAATCTACGCAGACTCGCAGCGGAGAAGGAGGAGGCTCAACAGCTTCTAGCCCAGAAGTATGCTCAGCTTGAGGAACAACACTTGGATACGCTTGACCTTGTCGAAGAGCTCAAGTCAGAGGTTTCAAAAGCCAAGATGAACGAAGCCACTTCTCCTCGCTCTGCAACACCCGTTATCCGTCGCAAGTCCAGTCAGAATGTCATGATCATCGATAAAGCACATCGCGCATTCGCCTCTCTTCGTAACATCGCCACCGAAAACTTTGAGAGCAGCCCAGATGTCATGGCAAATTTCGAGTTGAATCTTAACACTGCTATGCACGAATTGCATGCTCGCTCCGAGAGGGTCCAAGAATTGGAAGCAGATATCACAGCTGTGAAGAAGGAGATGGAAACTAAGATGTTGATCATCTCTGGCCTTACTCGTGAGCGATCAAGCATGAAATCTTCACCAATGGACATGTCAGTTGTCTCGTCGATGCGCGATCAGCTGTTGCAGAGCGAGGCTCAGATGAGATCTCTGCGAGAGTCCCATGCTGCTCGAGAGCACGAGTTGATGAGTGAATTAGACAGCCTTCGTGTATCTTTAGAGACGTCTTCTATCGACCAAAATTCACCAGCCTCGGCAACGGACCTGCAACACGAGAAGATTGCTCAGCTTGAAGCTGACTTGGCTGGTTGGGAAGATCGACACCAAACAGCACTTGCTAATATGGATAACTCAGAGAGACAGATGTTAGCGACTATCGCCGAGCTTGAGAGACAAGTGGCCAGCTTCAACGAAGAGCAAAACCCCCGAAATTCTAGCGACGAGAGCGATATTGTCAATATTCTCCAGAAAGAAATCGACGAGCACAAGGCTGCTGTGGCGGCTAACGCTACTCGTGTGGCTGAACTCGAGCAAGCACATGCTACCACACGCGAACAACTTGACGAAGTGACGAAGTCCAGAGACGTCGCCAGCGCTGAAATGGAAGGACACAAGGCACTTGTCACTAGACTCGAACAACAAATTTCCGAGCATGAGACTGTCGTCAAGACTCACCAGGATGGCCTGAACCTCTTGCACGCAAACCATGCAAAGGAGATCGAGACCATCAAGGCAAGTGCCCAAGCTGACTCCGAAGCTCAGTTGGCAGACCTCGCCACGAAGCATCAGCAAAGCCTTGCAGCGCTGCAGAGCGAATTGTCAGAGGCGCGTGATGAGCTCACCAAGATCGCAACCCAAGTCGCATTTGGCCTAGGTCTTGATGTTAGCACCGAAAAGCTTCAAGAGAGAATTACCGATCTTCTTGCTGATCAGAAAGCTTTGTCTGAGGAATCGAGGAAGAATGGGGAGTTGCAGACTCACGTCACTGACCTTACCAACATTAATGATACTGTCATGAAGGAACTGAAGACCGTGAAGGATGAGCTTTCCGATCTATTGGGTCAGAATGCCGATGGTGTCAAGACGAAGGATGAGCACGCCACAATCTCCGATCAATTGAAGGCAGTGAGAAAGGAGATGAACGACCTGGAGACAAAGAATAAGAAGAATTCCCGACTTGTCGAGGAGTTAGAAGATCAACTGGCTTCCAACTTCGACCAGCATCAAATTGCCAACAATCGCCTCTCTACTCTCCAGACCGAGCGCAATGCCCAAATCGAGGAAGCTAATGCGGCTCACGCTCGTGCCCAGTCGGAACTCGAGGCTATCAAGGAGGAGTACGCAACCCTTCAGGTAAGCACCCAAAGCCGATGTTCTCTTGCAATGCTAACACTCTAAGGCCAAATTTGAGGAGGTCCAACAAGAACCTGGTCCAAAGCGATCTAATTCGATCAATTCACATCTCCGCAAATCCGCGTCCGTAGCCTCTTTGCCTTCCCCGCCACCTGCTATTCCCCTGCCGCCCCTTCCTGGAAGCATCGGTGGCCAAATATCGCCAACTGCAAATGCAGCCTCCGTGCCAGTTCCACCTACACCGACCCAAGCCAACCGTCCTAGCAGCAAAGACCTTGCCGTTGCACAAATACACGAAGACCAAGAAGCTCGCATTCGTACCATCGAGAAGCACCTCTTCGCTGAGAAGCAACTCACCCAGACCTTGGAAGAAGCTCTCACTGATCTCGAGAGACAGAGCAACAAGATGAAGAGCGAGGTTGATGCATGGAGACGACGTGCCTCTGAACTCGAGCACGAGCTCAAAGAGGCCAAGGAGAGAGAGAAGAACGGTGGTTCAGACAAGGAGAACAGATGGAGTATGCTCCAAGTCGAAGAAGAACGAAAGAAGAGACGAGATGCAGAGATTGCCCGAGCTCATTTGGAGGAGAGGATGAACGCCATCAGCAAGAAGAAAAAGAAGGGAAGCCTAAACTGCTTCTAAGCTTTTCGCCGCTTCCTTCGAATCCCCGCCTGCTCGTTCGATGGCTACACGCTTCTCTTGCAACACGGCCTTAATGATTTTCATTTCATGTTCCATTTGTTTTTACTCCATTCCCGCACATACTTCCTACTGCACAAAACCGGCATTCACGACGAGGGATCTAAGAAACGGGCGGACTTCTGCTGGGTCATTTCCCTCTTTTTGTAATGCTGTCACGTGCCCGTTATGATACCACTTCTTTCTGCTGGTGTTCGTGGCGCGAAGTCTTGCTTTATTGCTGCAGCCCAGGCTGCTTTAATTTGAGATGATCTGAGCCTGTTCTTTGCGAGAGAGAGATTTGAGATTGGTTGCGACTAGAGCGGAGGTTGGAGATGAATGGAGATGTATCTTGAGCTGTGGTGGATATGAAGAATGCTTCATGAGATTACTTGCATCTCTCTACTCTGAGACTGCCCAGTCTTCAAATGGAGTGATGCAGACGAATCAATGGGGAGCAGATACATGAGACCTTGAGCCAGCACTGAATATACCAATACAGAAAATTTCTTCCGAGATCCGACTCTTTTTATGCATTTTGATACGTTCAACTCTTTCTGTGCTAATTCTCAATCTACTGGCCTGTTTCGATAGAGCCAAAGTTGGCACTGATCGTGGGGAGGAAGCTGCGCAGCCGATGGGCAAGTGTCGATCTATACGCTAATCCAGGGCTCGGAACTACCAGCGGATCAGAAGATTACCCCCACTGTCCCAGCATCGGGTCCCTAAAAGCGTTTGAGGTTCCCACTAGGCTTCTTAACGGCAGATATCCGAAGGAGGGACATGGAGAAGGAGGAACGGGGGAAGGGCTTCCTGAGTAGTATGCTCCGACATATAAATGAAGACCCTTCGAGCTGCAGAAAAGCAGGTGCATTCATACCCTGCTAATTATTCTTCATTTCATCACAGCTCTCCGCTATGGCTGCAGAATTCAATCAATGGACTGCTGGCGAAGAGGATGCTAAGGCTTATAGCTCCCGGTGTGAAAGCGAAACATGTTTGTTCTTCTCAACTCCTCAACGAATTCACAGAATCACTCTTACTGAACTTTTCGAAGTTACAATTACAGGAGCGAGCGAAGGTGGAATTGGTGCTGCAACAGCTATCGCTTTGGCATATGGGAAACCAAGAACCCTCTTCTTCACATGCCGGGATCCAAGCAAGACAGCACCGGTCATTGAAGCAATTCGGAACGTCGATCTGAATATCAAAACTATCTTCGTGAATCTGGATCTCGCGGATCAGGAATCTATTCGTGAAGCTGCTAGGACCATACAGGAGAGTGGGGATGTGGAAAAAATTTATGGACTTATAAACAATGTTGGGGACTAATATCTGAAAGGAGAAAGTGGTGGAACTACAGTAGGTGTTTTGATATGAACTGCCTTCAGGTTTTAATGTACATTTAAGCCATGCCCAGGCTCTTCACAAACTATTGAACCGATACTCGCTCGTTCTAACAGATAACGGGAGTTAATGGCGAAGGAATGTAAGATCGTTGATCCGGATACAAGCTGGTCTCCAGCAAGGCAGTCCGCACTCGGCCCCTGGTTTCGTAGCCTTGAGTCACTGTAGTCGCAATAATGTCATTACAATGAGAAACGGCGATAATGCTCGAGAAATGCAATTTCAAGGTCATTGTGCCTTATCGAGAAGGCTGTCACGGCCGTGAAGGCGGAGGAGGGCGGCTCAAAGTTCCGTCGACCAATCAGATGCCGCGAACGTCACACTGCAGATGGAGGACAAAAATTGAACATTCGTCTTTTCCTTCTCACCGAACAATCCCCACGACTGCCAGCAACTCGTCCCCGCCATCTCGAACTTTGATTTGATCGACCTAGAATGTCGTGGAGCATGCAATTCAACGCATGTCTTGAGGAAGCGCATCCACAAGGCTGAAGTCGCGGTTGCCAAGGCGGTTGCCAAGAGCTAAACGACGATCATGGCATCCATCAAATTCGCTATCGAACTCTACGGCGAGCCGGGCACCATAGAGGTTCCGACTGAAGAACCACTGAAGCATGAAGGCGACCAGAGGAACAAGCGGTTTAGCATCGATTTTGAGGCCCTCGCACAGGTGCTTGCCACCGAGCAGAGGGATGACCGGAACGAGCCAAAGAGCGAGGTTGACGTGCTGGGGTACAACGAGATTAGGAAGAAGGATTGCTATGCTTTCTCGACCACATCTGTGAATCATAGCAACGCACAAAGGGTGATCCTCTACTCTCCGTCCTTCAGCTCTACATCTCATGCATCATGCTTCTCGGAACTTGGTATCAGATCGGAGGACCTGCCATCGATCTTCTCGGAAGACTCAGAACATCTGTGGTGGATGGACGTGCAGAATCCATCGGAAAAGGAAATCCGCCTGCTCTGCTCAGCATTTCGGATTCATCCATTGACCGTGGAAGACATTCTCAATCGCGAAATACAGGAGAAGATTGAAGACTTCACACACTACTACTTCGCCAGCTTCCGTTCTTACCGCCTCGACGAGAATATACCGGACAGGATATATGTACCGTACACTATTTACATGGTGATTCTCCGCACGGGTACTCTTAGCTTCTGCTTCGATGATAGCGAGCATGCAGTCCATGTCCTCAATAGGATCGAGCTCTTGAAAGACCATGTCGTTATCAATAGCGACTGGATATTTTATGCTTTCGTGTACGTTTTCTTAACACTGTTGCAGAGTGCTGAACTAATTATCATTACAGCGATGACATTGTAGACTCGTTCAACCCTTCTATCAACCAAATTGAGAAGAAAGTCAACAGAATCGAAGATTCAGTCTACACGACACGCGGAGAAGACAAGCAAGCATTCATCCACTTCATCGAAGAGGTCAGAAAGAATATTTCTGCTCTATTGAGGCTACTTGGGGGGAAGAACAATGTCCTACTAAGATTCGAGAAACATCACTGCAGAGGAGAACACGAGGAAGAACCAACCGATGCGGAAACACACCCTGGCCACGACCTCAGGCTCTACATCAATGATGTAAAAGACCACGTTACCACGATGCTAGGGAATCTACATCAATTTGAGAGCCTTTTGGCAAGATCGCAGAACAATTACATGGCTGGACTATCCATCGACCGAATGCAAGGCAGTCGACGAGTCAATAAGTTCTTAAACATTATGGCGGTTATTTCGATGATTCTCTCCCTGATGAACATTATTTGTGCATTGTTCAGCACCAACAACAATGCCAACGCACCGTTGTACAACAACAATACACCAGCTTGGTACTACATTATTGGAGGAGAATTTGTCCTGAGTCTGGCTTTATTCTGGCTGGCGAGAAGGCTGAAATGGTGCTGATTTGTTATGGATCTGACTGAGGCAATAATATGATACTGGATGGCTCTGATGACATCCGAGAAAGCACCAAAATATTGAGACGCCTGGACAATATGTGGGCAACGTGCCAGCGACGATTCACGGCTGATTGGCGCGCAAGATACCCTTATGATAGGCTGCAATGGCAAGGAGATATTTCTCATCGGGATGTAGAGTTATGGATGCAATGTTGATGGAAAATTGCAATAACGTGATCACTTTACTGCCGCGAGACGTTGTTCTGTAACATAACTCATTTGTGTGACACTGGCTAATCGTACTTTAACAAGTGGTCGAAAATGGCATATCGAAAGTCCTTGGATTCGAATAATGTTACAAGACAAGGGTCGGAGGACGGCCGTCCCATTCTTTTCATCAGACCACCAAACTCTGTTGCTTCAAAGCTTAAGGCGAGAAAGAATCCTCTGATTCTACGATGTCCAGATAATTGCCTCGATATTATAGCAGCAGGTCGAGGTGTCTTCATCTCTTAAGCACAAAATGCAGCGCAGATAATTCTCAGTTGTGGGGCACCAGTGGTTGGCCGAATTCGTGGCGCTACCCTAGGCTTCAATGTACCACAACTTTAAGGAGATTCAACGTCCGACAACTATTCAGCTTTATTGAAGGTCCCTTGATTTGAGGGAGATTCTACTAGTAAGATTCTTCTCTCTCTTCTTGATTGTTTCGTGAATTATCGTACATTGAGGAACAGCGTTGCGCCACGAATGCCGACAACCCCTGGTGCGGGACAGGAAAAGGGGGGGTAATCACGTCACGTGTAGCCCCTTGTTGACTCGCTTACCAGGAGGGTGCAGAATGACGTAGCCCGGCGATCGACCGCAGGAGAGTCAAACATCTGGACTCCCAGATGCGCCACGCGTATGTGAGAGGTTTTCCACGATGCCGGGGACAGATCATGGGATCCCGGGAAGGTTACGCTTAAAGAGCGGTGATGGCCCATGTCTCATAGTGTCTGGGAGGCAAACATCTCACCGTCAACTTCACTCCGTCTTCATACTCATCATCACTCCCATTCCACCTCTTCAAAATATTATTACACAGCAACCGAGGTCGAAAAGGGACCTGTACATTTGACAAGGGGCGTTAGCAGGATTAATAAGCTTTTTCTCCCGCGCTCATTGAACGTCATAGCGGTAGCCCGGAACGTCGGACGCAGACGACTATGGCCCAGCCATTCATCTCTCTTGGCTTGAAGGCGACGAATTTCTTGGTCGACAAGCACTTCGATAAAGTCCCCGACGCAGCTCTCCACCCAGAAACATACCATCCCGCAAACCTGACCTCGAAACAACGCCGCCAGCGAACCGCCGAGAAGCGCAGAAGGAAGAACAAGAAAGCAGCGAAGAAGGCAGGCGTGAACTCGAACTCGAGCTCGGATTCCTCCTCTTCAGACGGAGACGACGATACGAATTCGATCCAGGATCGCGGCGCAAGTCCCGTAGATAAGCTGTCCGAGGACGCGCAACAGCAGCCCCAGCGCGGTGCACCACGAAGCATGTTCAGCCCAGTCCAGACATACACCCCACCACAACAAACAATGTACGACGGCCCGCCAATCTACAGTAATGAGCCACCCCGTCTGAGGCCGGAATACGCTCCTTCGCCTCCACCGATCAATCCCGGATACCCGTATGCTCAAGGAGCGTATGCGCCGCCGCCGCTTCAGCCTCAGCCGGTTGAGCGCAGATCGAGGAGGGATTCCTATGGTGATGAAGACTATTATTCTGATTCGTACCGGAAGCCGAGAAGGCCAAAGGCGGTGTCGAGACGGAGTAGCTCGTACCATGGGCCGAGGAGCAGTGCTGGGGGGGATCAACAGCTTGCGCGGAGAGGCACTGGCTCTGACCATCTTGATAGGGCGAGAGATAAAGCGCACAAATATGGATTGAAGGAGGAGGTTGAGGGATTCTTTACGAAGAGCAAGCCAGGGCTGGCTGGAAGTGCCGTCGGAGCCATTGTGGGTGGCTGGGCTGCACATAAAGCGCAGGAGGCGAAAGGGAGAGAGAAGCACAAAACGAGCCCGTTGTTCACGTTACTTGGGGCTGCGGTGGGAGGGCTGGCTGTCAATGCTGTGGTCGAGAAGTGGGAGGAATCAAGGGAGAATACTGCGGAAGAGCAGGGCAAGTGGAATGAAAAGTTCGATCGTGGGGCGGATAGTGATGGCGGCAAGAGTGAGAAAAGCCACGGAAGTCGAAGGGATAGGACAAGCAGAGGCGATAGCAGATATGTCGATGGGTATGATTCAGATAGCGAAAGTGACGGCGGAAGAAGTCATAGAAGCCGCCGAAGCCGAAAAGGAACGAGGGGAGGGTACACGAGCGATGATTAATGAGATATGATTTTGCATTTGGGGGTATTTGCGCATGTCTTTGGGCGGGAATGGAAAGTGCACGGCAAATGTCATGAATTTACGATAACGACTTGCTTTTCGTTTATATATGTTATTACGTGGAATAGACTTGACAGCTTTTAATTAAACAAGTACTTGAAAACAATAGCTGATGCAGCTAGCTGTGTAAAAGAAAAGACTACTCCCGCTTTGATCAATATAAACAAACATTTCACCGCACTTTCTCGTGATCGTACGACTCCCGGGCTACTACGCAAGGGGAAAGCAAAAGCACTTTGCCAATCCGTACTAGAAGAGCTCTCAACATTGATTTGTGAAGTAGCCGACCATAGCGACTCTCGTTGCCTAACCGTATTGAAGTGATGAAAGGGGGTAAAGCCTCGCATCGCCTCGCTTAGACTGAGCGAAAATAAATGCAAAAAAAAAAACCCCAAATTTACATGAGAAGTTGATCACGTTAATTTGAAGTTTGACCCGAATGACAAAAGTTCGGCTGTCGAATTCCTGAATGCCCGGGCCCGGGAGAGTCAAGAAGCCTACGTCTTTGTGCGTCGGATGAGCGCTGGATGGAGGGGTGTCATGATCTGTTTTCCCGCTCTCTGCTTCTGCACGGTCGAGTCGTCGGGAGGGTGTCTGTTTCCTGTTTTCCCTGGCGCTTCCCGAATTTTCCAGGGTCCAGGAGTCCGGAGGGGTATTTCTTCGACAGTGGCGCCCCTACCACTCTAGTTGTGTGTCCTGGTTAATGTTAGTTAGCGACTTTGAGGGGTGTTATGGAATTTAACTTACTTGCTAATTTGCCGTATGCCCGAAGGCGACGGATTTTTGTTATTTGAGTATATGTAGGCGAGGCTGTATGAGTTTAGATAGCACGTGAGATGGGATAGAGATTGAGCAAGGTGAATTTTTCGCGCAACGCACCGAGTCGGAATGCCTTTGGCATGAGCGAGCTCGGTTGAAGCTGAAGAACATTGCTTACTATGAGACTTGCGCAAGAACTCCCTCCACGTCTTTAATACTTGAAGTCGTTGGGAAGAACCAGGCTGCGGATTTGAGCTCTTGACCTTTGGTTCTGAGGAACAATTCTGTCAATTCATCCTCAAGGCGGATCAGACTCAGCCGTGGATGGGAGTTCCAGCCGCACGACTTGAACGAGACGAACGGAAAGGAAGCAAGCAGTAGTCTCAACCAAGTTATTCATAGGGAATATCACCTCCCATCTTCATACAGACAGAGACAGCTTTCTTACGCCACGTCGCCAGGGATGCAGTGACGGCCTCTTCACTTCCAGCGGCGTTGTTCTCAATCACAGGTCCCTGATCTAAGAGCTGGTGTCGCTACTCTGCATACAGTAGCTCAGCGATCACGTTGTAAAAATAACCACCTGCTACAATGTTCTAAAAGTTCTGGGACAATATGCTTGCGATTAGAGTAGCTGTCGAGAATCTGAATGTTCTAAGATTATTGGAACACCCTAGGGACGGAAAATTGAACTAAGAAGGTTAAGTAATGTACGCAGAGTAATGGCGCAAGCTCTTACAATGAATCGAGTTGTCACAAAAACACCCCAGCATTGATTAAACCCATTCACAAGGGATGAAGTGACGCCGCTTACACATACGCATTGCAAACCGCTTGGCAGTAGAACAAGATCATTTTTTCGAGACTGATCATAGCAATACAGAGCAACTCAAGCAAGATTGAGAAACAAGAGGAGGAAATACGTGATCTAAAGTCGTTGCTTTATTTGACATTTGAGGGAAAGAGAGTTTAAGCTGATGACTTGCACGCAAGGATGTAAGACGAACTGTAAGCTCTTCAGGCCTCAACTCCATCCAATATCCAACAAGTACAACACAAATATCTCGAACGGATAAATAAAACTCGGTTTCGTAATAAAATGCTTGGTTTTGCAAGGTTAAAGAGGAAGGAGCGATGAGCACTTGAGGTGAAGTGGCTAGCGTCCTCACGTGAACGGTCTCGATCGTCATCTCGAGTCCTCACGGTCGTCATCGTTTCTCGGACTCTGAGAATGCTGCAGTGTCCGAAAATGGAGATTCGCAAACCTGCTACACTCCGAGAGGTATTATTAGTTTCTATTCCTTTTACATATTTTCTCACCCCTTGAAGTGTTCATATTGTGATCTCTCCTTAAGATATCCTGTTGCTTGAAATTCTAAAATTCCCCTCTCCATCGAACAAGATCTGAAATTCAACTTCAATTTTATTGTTCGAGATTCCATAATGTCTAAGCCCTCAGTCCTCATCTCAGGAGCAGGTATCGCCGGCTCAGTATGCGCCTACTTCCTCTCTCGAGCCGGTTTACACACCACGATCGTCGAGCGAGCACCCGAGCTCCGAAAAGCAGGCCAACAAATCGACATCCGAGGCGCAGCACTGCAAATCGTGAGACGCATGGGTCTCGAAGAGGCAGTCCGCTCCAAGTCGACGAAGGAAACGGGCCTTGCGTTCATGGACACGAATGGAAAGCGGCTGGCCGAGTTTCCTGTCGATGAGAAGGGAGGCATGAGCTTCACGTGCGAGATCGAGATTGTGAGGGCAGAGTTGGCGAAGATTTTCTATGATGCGAGTAAAGAGGATACGGAGTATGTGTTTGGGGACCATATCACGGCTCTCGATGAGAAGAGTGATAAAGTCGAAGTCACTTTCGCGAGTGGCTTGAAGAAAGAGTATGATCTGGTGATCGGGGCTGATGGGATGGGTTCTAAGATTAGGAGACTTGTCTTCCCTGATGAAAATGTTATGAGGGGTTTTGGACAGTACACTTCTTTCTTTACCATTCCTTATGAGGAAGAGGATGGTACTTGGGGGCAATGGTATAACGCGACCGGTGGACGATGTATACTGCTTCGGCCTGATAACACCGGGTATACTCGTGCTTACCTCTCGGTGATGAGTTCTAAGCCAGCTGGCTACCACAAACTCAGCATCCCAGAACAGAAGAGACTCTTTCGGGAGATTTTTGAGGATGCTGGGTGGCAAGCTGAGAGGGTGCTGGATGGAATGGATGCGTCAGATGACTTCTACATGCAAGAGATTGCTCAAGTTAAGATGGAGCAATGGTCGAAAGGACGAGTTGCTTTGGTGGGCGATGCGGGATACTGCCCATCTCCCATTTCCGGAATGGGAACGAGTCTTGCGATTATCGGGGCGTACATCCTGGCTGGCGAGCTTGGAAGCTGTAAAGGAGATTGGGAGAAGGGATTGAAGACCTACGAGCAGAAGATGAAGCCGTTTGTTACCAAAGCTCAAAGTCTTCCACCTGGTGCTCCGGCAATATTGAATCCGCAGACTGCTTGGGGAATTACAATTTTGAACGGCATTGTTGGCTTTGTTTCATGGAGTGGGCTAGCGAGCGGTATTTCGGCTGTTGCGAACAGGTTCGCTAGGCCAGAGAAGGATGATAAGAGGTTGCCATTGTATGCGTTCTGATTGTGGAGAAAGGAAGCAGTGACTGAAAGCAAAGAAAGGAGCGGCTGGTGCTGAATTCCTAGTCTGCGGCTCGGTACCGTCAAAGTGGTACCACCATACTGGACCTCGCTGCTCCAAAAAAAAAAAAAAAAGCAAAACGTTCCAACACTTCTACAGAAGTCCTCAGAAGTATATCCTCATAAGCAAAACTTCAGCGGCTACATGGTAGCATCGCCGTCCAAACCGCTCGTTAGGAAAGGCTTTATAACGGATTTCTGTTTCCAGTCTGGGAAGACCAGAACATCCTCGCCGATCACCGTGTAGAGCGGTTTTAAAGGTTGGTATACATCTAGGCGTGAAGGGGACGAAACCTTAATGCATGGATAATTGATTAGATTACTATGCAACTCTTTCACTCACCACCCGGAATAACCAAAAATTCAATATTGAATCCTATAACCCTCGTTCTTGCAGTGTGAGTCGAGGCTAAGGGTGCGCTAAAGTGGGTCCCAAGAAAGGGGGAGGTTGCGGCAGCACGTGGACAGCTGTGCTCTTTTCGCTGCTAGGAGGCTCGAGATATTCCAGAAGCCTCGCCTTAGAACCCTCGTTGACTTATTTTATAGTCTGTGCTTGATGATGTCTGCCATTGAAGTCTCCTTGACTGGTGCAGATAGTATTGTTCCAGATGAGGGGTGGTGCACAGAGGTAGCTCCTATCTATTCAAGAGAAATTATCCTCCAGATCCCAGCACACCTGGTCAGAGCTTGGGTTCTTCGACGATTTGGTTGTGCCCAGGGCTGGCTCATCTATCCCACTGTGGATGAAGTCCAGCATAAGTTGCTGCCGTACGACGTATTGACGGCGAGAAATCGCGTAACGCTCTGGCTGCTCAAACAGAGATTTACCTACTAATTTGAGTCGTGTTAGGTCGTTGGTTTTCCTCAGAAACGTTGACTGAACGAGCCTTATTATCGAGGGAGTGGTATCAAATGCAGACATAGTTGATGTCCTCTCAGCCATGTCAATAATGTTTGCACCGGGACCGGATACTTGCAAAGTATAGCATTCAGCTTGAAGTGCGATTGTTCAGGTAACGACTGCCGCTTGTGTCTCTGAACAGTTTGAGTCTGAATGACCCGGATTCTCAGGCGAAAGAGTCGATAGGTTCTACTAAAAGGTAATGGAAAGACCTTTTTCAATAGAAATCATGTCAATTTAAGCATCTGATGGGGTGACAGCACAAACTTTTGTTTATTTGTACACCAAATATACATGACCAGTCCAATTCTCACTGGTCCAAGACTCCATGAGAGTCTCTATCCTAGCACAGCCATTGCTGCTGCAACACCCAGGGCTAACATCGCATTTTCAGTGACAGCAGGCACACCTGCATGGCTGCTACTCGTTGATGTTGAGCCACTCTGAGATGCAGCAATTCCTGAACCGCTCGCCGTACTCGACATCGTCGCACCCGTTTGCGAAGCCTCCGGGCCCGTGGTTGTGGCCGTAGTTGCGCTAGATCCTGATTTGATGACTTCGGAATTGCTGGTAGCAGCAGCCCCCGCACTATCTGTGATTGTAACAGGCATGTATGTGAAGTCCGTCCCAGTGTACGTCTCAGTACTAGAACCGGGGAAATTGGCCTCGCTGCCACCATTGGATTCAAAGCACACGGCGGTCGATGTACCTGCTAGGGAACACTTTTTAAAGCCGGTGCTACATCATGAACTCTTTAGCAATTGATCATTAAGGGAGAGCAAGGCTGACGAGGGGTAAAGCGTACAATGCAGGTCCCTCTGATAGGGTGTACGCTGCTGTCGACGGCCCCTCTGTGAGCGTGAGACCTGCGGGGTAGCCACACGTATCAGAGTCTATGCAACTCAGCGCGTATGTTGTGGCTGCCGCGTCCTTCGTCGTGTTAGTTTTGGAAGGTTTAAAAAGGGGCAGCACACATACAGAACCAACAATAGAACCAATAAGGGGTTGTGTATCAGCACCAGGGATGTACAGAGAGATGGTGGTAGTTTGGGCGTATGAGAGACCTGCAAACGCAAGACTAAGGATAGAAATCGCACCAGAAACCATATTGAGGGATTTAATAAAGATTGTGGCTTGACAGGGCGTGTTGGGATGAAACAACGGTATCGCAGAAGATAACGAGAGATTCTTTTGGTGGTGCAGGGCAAAAAGCAATGAATACGTTGCTCAAGAAAAAGGAGGTCGCCTCGCCTCCCTGCATTGCTTACTACGTACAATTCATTCCTCGCCTTCAGACGAATAAGGAAAGGTACCAGGAACGGGTATCACTTGGCGACCGGTCATCCTGGATTCCCGAGAGGACGGAAATATCTTTCATGTTTCATGCGCAAACGGGCAGAATGCAATACTGATAGAAGCTGATTATCACCCAGCTTTTGTTCCTCGAGGAAGTGACAACGTCGCAAATAGAGCTGATGAGGCTCCCTGCTAAGAATAACCTCGGTCATCAATCAACCCCCTTTTCGAGCCAGGCACGCCTCAAGCCACCCGCGTCAGTTTGCGGCAGCCACTCAAAGTCCGCGCAGAAGCCACGGAAGTCACGACGACCCTAAAAATACACAAAGGGGAATTGATCGCTTCCTCCGCTCCCGAGTGTTCAGCCCGAAGACCGACGAGAAAACAGAGCCTGCTCATCTGATCACACTTCAGCAGGACTGGTCGCTATTTTCATCTGGTCGCGTGCACGATGTGTGTACCCAGGTACCCAGGACTGTGTGCGAAGAACAAGAGTTTGCAAATTGTACACCTCATCAACACAACTGTCAATACCGTCATAAACCCCACACCCACACACTGCGATCCCGCAATTCCCAGCAAGTGCACCCACGGTCGCTATCAGATAGTCCCAGCTCCTTCCCAGTGCCTTCCGAGGTTTCCCTCCCTGCTGCTCCTGCAATCGGCATACGATACCCGTGTGCCGCACGCCTTCCCACACCTCCAGACCGCGGTGCAGAAGCAACGGGCGCGAAGGATCAGCGTGGTGCGGGTTTCAACGACGGCGAAGATCGCCATCGTTCGTATCAGGCTGCGTGTGCGTGCGGCGAAAAGGGCCCCAACTGTTAGATGCAGGGGGGCCCCAGACCCGTCGCTGCAGCACCCCTCCTCACTGAGTGGCCGGCATCTGGAACATGCCTGTTTTGTCATGCAGGTCCTCTTTAGTGATACTCGTCATAAAGCGCCTGGATGGTCCACCCGAGAGGGCACAGGCTGCGCACCAAGACACCAGGACACCAAGACATACATACATATGCGCTGAATGGGCGCGGGTTTCGTTTGAGCTTCCCTTTCTTTGTTCAGAGTCGTGCATATATCGGATTCCTACCCCTGAACTCCTGAATTCGACATCCACGACATAAAGGTTCCCTTGGACTGGAGACACAAATCACCCCTCGCTCGAAAAACCTTACACCCATATCACGTTTCATTCAACCAAACACCAACACTCCCAAAATGGCCATGGCAAACCAGACACCAATGCGGCCATCCTCACCACCCCGCCTCCGAATCCAAACCCGTCCACGGCGAATGTCACGATTCACCGAAGGCACCGAGCTCACACGTCCAGAACTCCTGCAACGAACACCAACCTCCAACTCGCACTTCTTCCACATCCTCTCTGAAATGGACGCCCACGAAGCTGCCCGGCGCCGCTCTCCCACCTCTCCCCCAACGCAAATCCCCAGCCATCCTCACCAATACGGCCGCGTTCATCGGAACTCCAACTCCAGCTCCACGTCGTCAGTAGACATTTTTGGCAGTCCGGACAAGGAGCGGGAGTTCACCGGCGTGAAGGAGGGCAGGAGGAGCATCACTTTTGGGAGAAAAAGTTTGAATCTAGACGACCGGCCGATTGACATTGCGGGGACGGTGAAGGGGTTTAAGGGACGCTTGAGGGCTTTGACGGGAGGGAGGACTAACGATGTGAAGCCTTACCCTGGAACCTGAGTCATTTTGGAACTTGGATCCAAGCATTGGATATGACAGACAACGAAAATGGGCCTCAATGGACGACTAGAATTCCTCAGATTGGGATAGAAGGGTGTCCGATACGCAACAGACGATATCATGGGACTCGTGGGTGACAGGAATAGAAAGGAAGCGTCGAGGTGCGGAGAGGCCCAGCAGGACCAATGAACACAGAGTGATGAGCATCCACGGACCAATGACTAGAAACCGGGCGTTCTGGAGAGCGGAAAAGTTTTCAGAGACTTGCATCGGGGATTTAGGACAACGAATTAGGTGCAGCGGCAAATGAAACCTCACTTTTCAATCACATTTCTACGCGCACGTGAGGTCTCACGACAAACCAATGACAGCCATGGGGGAAGTGACAGAGCCATCTTTATTCAGGTGCTTCGCGCACCAATGCTAAACGTTGAATTCATCCTATGCCCGTAATCCGTCGCACATCTTAAATTCGTGCGTCCAATAACTCCTATTTACTATGCAAAGGAGCACCTAAATCCAAAGCCCCTTTCACAACATTTGATTTGGGACATTCAAGGGCGAACATCGCCCATTCCCAGCCCAACCAGTTCAAAAATTATCGGGTTCATTTCTACAGCCAGCCAAGCAATCCCTAGACCTCAATTAGTCCTGTCTGTGAGGATTTGTGCCTTTAACTTACCTGTGTACACCACAAGCTTTGTGACAACCTCAACATCGTATCTAACACGAGGCTTTTCCAGCCTCGAAAACATCTCCTTCTCTTCCAACTCATTCTGCTGACCAACAAAGATCTCAGCATTGTCATCGTCGTCATCTTTCTCCTCAGGTGTTGCAGGAGAGATCATCACATGCCCCTGCCCCATCATCTGTTCATACGAGCCCACTCGAGACTGTCCTGGTGTGGGCAAATTCCCCACATTCCCACCCCCAATTGAGGCCGATATTCCCGAGACTTGTGAGACAGCACCATCTTTGTCAGGATTGCCAGTGTCAAAGTAGGCCCGCTTTGTGGATGAAGCGCTTAGAGAACGCGCGGGGCTGATGGCAGATTCCAGCTCGGTATTTGTCAAGCTGTCTCTTCGTCTCTTCTCTCGGTAAGCTAGAGTCTCATATGCATCAGCTGCAGACTGAGGGCCAACAGAAACAGATCGTCCACGACCAGGATGACGAATAGACGTAAGCAAGCCTGGCAAATCCGAAACTGATGGCATGACATTATCAACCTTCAATCGAGCTGGAATCCTCTTGTATTCGGAGGCCGGTAAGAAGAATTTTCGAGGTAAAATCCAGCCATATTTCTCGATGACTCGGAAGAGATGAGGCAGAGTCTTGAGCAAGGTGGGCTTCATCACCTCTCTCCAAGCAAAAATCACTACCACCCCTAAAAGCACTCTTGCGATGGTGACTGCCCAGCCGATATGGGCTAGGTCGAAGGGAACGGTTCCAGGGACAGGATGATTCCAAGCCCAGCCACTGGAAGCGTAATGCCATGCTCCAATTTCAACGCCAATCATAACTCCTGCGAAAGCAACACTATCATCGAAGCAAGGACAGTCGTCAGCCGGTTCCGGATGAATTCGAATCAAAACAATAATGACAAGAGCAACCATCGTCGGTGCCGCCCAAGTACTGGTGTACATGTACTCATCAATAACGTCAGTGTAGACACACTCCACGATTGAAATGAGCGCGCCAATGACGCTGCCAACAATGACATCCAGGAAGCCATGCATGCCGCAGTAAAGCCGGCCAAGAACAATCGAAACGGCATACGAGTAGCTGACCGCTTCGAGTATCAACCTGGTCGAGTACTGAAGCTTGCACTCCGGTGAGTGCAAAGCGAAGAGTGCGTACACTGCAACCGACACGGCATTGGCAGAATGAGTGGAGGGGAACCCATACTCCAATGCCGCTGATCCTGACATGGTAATTCGATGAAGAGGTGGAGATAGCGGTCGTGGTAGAGAGGTCATGTCTTTGATAAACCCAGTCCAGAATACGCCGCTTGCCAGAATGTGAACCATACTTCACCAATTAGCCAATATAATCTTCAAGAGCTCCTTGAACATGCTCACCCTCTACCCAATGCTGTGTGCCCACACCAGAACAGTATGGGAAGAACAACCATAAAGAATGTATGAGTGCCAAGATTTGCCGTGATGGCGAAGTAGGTATCGAGAGTTGGCGATCTCATCTTATCTTGCATCCATGCCAGGTATGGGGTCTCCCATCGGATCAGGGGTAAGATACTCTGTCTGAGAGAGTATCGCCATGTTGGAAGCTTTCTCTTGTCTGCGAGTAAGTTAGTAAAAGGAATGTCCCTATTGCAGAGTATAAGGGGAATGGAGATGTGGCAAGACTGATAAGCTGGGAGAGCCTCCTGTTCAGGAGACTTCACGCGGCACATGCAACTCAATTCGACTGGTCGTGAAGCACAATGCGGTTGGAAAGGCCGCGGCTCGATGGGACAACCGTGGACATAACACCCAAAGACTCGGAGAGCACATACAATGATCCAAACTACGCAATCCTGCATGAGGGGTCTCTTCTGGTGCAGTGACTTCTATCGACGGAGGGGCATCGGGGAATTTCTCGAGCTCTGGCCCAGAGCCATTTGGAATTGAGGACATCGATGCATTCGGCGCAGCAGCATCTATAGCTTCGAAGAGCAGGCTCGTGGCAGAGGAGGAGCAAATGCGGAAGACCAATGGACATAAACTTAAAGGAGTGACAGTGATCCTTGAGGCGTACCGAGTCGAGTCGAAACGGCCTCGATGGTTATCCTCGCCTCGGCCCACAGATTGTCACAGCAAGACACAACGCACGCGAGAGCCAAGGAGCCGGTCTAACTTAAGTCCGCCGTGGGCCTTTGGTGCTTCGTCTGTGCCTGCCACATGAAATTTAGGCGTGTTGCGGCGTTGCTTGGTCAACAACGACCAGGGCCATGTTTACGCTCTTTCCTCTTTTAGACTCGTGACGAACACCTCCTCCGCACATTCTCAAGACCAAGCCACTGTCGCCATTCTTCATACGCATCCGCATACCCGTTCTATGGTGAACACTTAATATCATTGTCACAATTCTCGATATTCACTGCTCTGGTCCCCGTTGCCTGGCATCAGGACGCCGCAACCATGTCCGCTCAATATCAGCAAAAGGAATACCAGTATAACCGACGTTCAGATATGTCGGAAAAATACGACGCGGCTCCTCGAAGAAAACCAACTCGTCGAGAGCAAGCCAGAGCCTCTGATGGAACGGTCAGCACCATGATGAGTGGTTCTACCGGCAGAGAGTCATCAGCTACACACATTACAGAGGGACCAGCGTACTCAAAGAAGATTGTCGTCGTCGGCGACGGAGGCTGCGGAAAGACATGTCTTCTGATCAGTTACAGCCAGGGTTACTTCCCAGAGGTATGGAATGGAACTCTCAGGACAAAGCTCTTGACTCTTGACTGACCTTTTAGAAATATGTGCCGACTGTTTTCGAGAACTACATCACCCACCCAATCCATGAACCGAGCGGCAAGAGCGTCGAGCTGGCTCTGTGGGATACAGCTGGACAGGAGGAGTACGATAGATTGCGACCTCTTTCCTATCCCGAGACGGATCTCCTGTTCGTCTGCTTCGCCATTGACTGCCCCAATTCGCTCGAGAATGTAATGGACAAGGTATGCCACTTTTTGACATTTTCAAAAGCACACTACTAATTCCTACTTAGTGGTACCCCGAGGTGCTTCACTTTTGCCCTTACACTCCTCTTATTCTCGTCGGCCTCAAGTCAGATCTTCGAAACAAACGAACCTGCATCGACCTGCTCAAGACCCAAGGATTGACCCCAGTCACCCAAGAGCAAGGCATGGGTGTAGCACGAAAAATGGGAGCACGATACATGGAGTGCAGTAGCAAGGAGATGATTGGCGTCAGGGAGATCTTCGAAATAGCGATAAATACAGTTGTCGCCAATGATCAAAGCAATCAACAACAAGAGGACGACGGACGAGGTCAGACGGCACCGATCAGGAAGAAGAAGCGGAGCTGCAAGATCCTCTAACGACCTGACCTTACTCCACGACCTGTTATGATACCGACACGAACAACGACTGCATACGAGGCGCTGGATCTGCGAGAGATGGTTGAGGACTTCTGTCAAGAGCACAAGGCCTTGACCGAATAGCATTCTAGACCCTTTCTCGAACACCGACTTTCTTTACATATTGTGTCTTCTTTGCAGTAATAGGGACTGGGCCTGTGCTGGTATTGCACAATAGGGGTTTCTTATGTATCATGACTTCCCTGTACAAACAAGGAAATAAGTACAGCCATAAACCATTCCCGTTCCTCTCATGCCTACCCACCGGGTATCGTGATTCCAAACGCCGTGACCCCACCCTCATCGACTCCGCGCATTGCCCTCATGTATCTCCGTCTCCTCACCACTATGTCCCTCCTCTCCCTCCTCAGCGTGCTGGCCCTCCCCCTCCGCATCTGGATCCTTCGCCATCACATTCTCAAACTGGCTCCACAGCGCCTCGACCGAACTAAACTCATTCCCAACCTGCAACATTAGTCTCTCCCCCCTCAGTCCCAGAATGCATTTTAACTCACAGCAATCACCCCCTCCATCGACCGATTCAGCTTATTGATATTGGCTAATACATGCTCGAAGCTCTATTCGTTCGTCAGTGCGTCGCCCCCGTCACAAAAACCAAGACGTACGACGCCAATCTCCTTCAGCAACACCTCGCGCTGCTGCTCGAAGAAGGACCTCTCTGCTGGTTGCTGCACGGTCGTCGACGACGAGGCTGGAGGCCTTGTTGTGCTGGATGCCATTTTTGTTGTGTTTTGCGGGGTTGGTTGTCTGCAGGAGACGCGAGGTTGAGTGGGATCGCGTCGGGGTTTTGGTGGATGCTGATTGGTGTGGATGGTTGAGCCGACGACATTGATATCTACTTCGCTCTCTAATAATGCATAGAATCTCTTTTTAGACGTCACTACGATCTGGATTTGTTTTTGAACGAGTATTTAGATTTCTAGCTTGATTTACCCTCAAGGCGCTGTTTATTTCCATCGAGAAGCTCTGACTAGTCGTTCAAGACATCACCCCTCATCAACTTCGCTCTGCACATCAAAAATACCTTTTATTACTACCTCGTCTGATATACAAAACTGAGTGCTGAAGTGAGGCGGCACGCTATGCACCTAGAAATGCTCATCAGAAAACTCCGCAGAGTCGACCGCCTTCCCTTGTATCATCATGAGAGCATTGCACATTGTCGTGGGTCGTTGCGATCCTCTCCAACACCATCCAAACTCCCGCTCATGTGTATCATCAAAATCAAAAGATGTCCTGACCACGTCAGGCTTTTGCATGTGTAGGTGTAACTATGAGCTCTTCTCTAGACAGTGAACTGTATCTTCGTGAATATCCTGCGCGCCTGAAAGCGCCAACTCAAGGATTGTGCGGAAGGCTCATGTTGTGCTGTCGTTCGTAGCACCGTCCGCTAGCCCCTTCTCCATGGTAGGAAAGAAGCTGTCATTTTCAGTTTCTCTCGTCGCGTCGAGTCGCTCATCGTGGATGAGAGGTTTTCGATGGGAATCCATTTTCGGTGTAATTGAACCAGATTCGCTGCTATGCTGGGACTCGAGATCAAATTGGGCGGTATCCTTGACGGGCAGACTTTGTACCGGCGATTTCTCTGATGGAACCGTCGACGCTTCGAGTGCTGATGGCTGACTTCGATGGAACCATCCTCCCTTCTCCCATTCACCTGGTTTGTATAGACAAGACTGTCTAGTGGCATCCTCGACTATCCCTAGCAGGAGGACATTCAAGCGCTTGAAATCGATAGGCTTGAGAATCCAACCATCGAAGCCGGCATTGATATATGTTTGCCGCTCTCGCTCCACTAGAGAAGCAGACACAGCAAAAATTGGGACCCGGCCATTCCCAGAAGCGCGGGCGGAAAGCTTTCCGGAATGTAATTTCTCATATGATCTTATCATCTTCGTAGATGTAAGTCCGTCAACGATGGGCATCTAAATATGTCAGCATGAGCAAACACGTTTCTTGAAACACGACCCTGTAAATTGGCTCGACAGTTCAAGCCGCCGTGGTAGGGAGATACTCACTTGCATATCCATGAGCACCACGTCAAAGAATACGTGCTTATCTCCATAAGCACTTGCGCAGTCTTCTCCGTTGACTGTGTGGTGCACTTGATGGCCGCTCTTCTCCAGTCGCTTTTGAATGATTCGACTGTTAACAGGATCATCTTCTGCTACTAAGATCTGAAGATGCTCTGCATCCAATTTCTCGGGAGTCTCTGATTTAGGAGAACAGTCGCCATCAGGAATATCGAACAAAACCCTAGAGGCAGTATGCCTCGGGGTTTCCTCCGTCGGGCTTACCACGAAATCTTCGGGCATTCTGACGGCTTTTAACAAGGTCTTATTGTCAGTGACAAACTCGGATCCTGGTGGACCATCTATAGTCGAACGAAGATGCTCTGGCGCTCCATAAGATTTTGAACGTCTCAGATTTCCGGGCCTAGTGTTAGAGAGGGATGTACGAGTCGACGGTGTCCCAATACTACCAGCACTTTTGTGGCTATGCCAGCTTCCCCTGCTGGTAGATCGTTGCAAGCTTTTTTCCTCTGTTTCCGCCTCGCCAACAGCTAGTGGCGTTGAAATAGCATCGATAAGCCTATCAACATCGCTCCTTGTACTCTTGTTGGATCTGTTGGATCTGTTGCTTGAGCCACTCCTATGGCTGTACAGACTTGCAATCTCCTCGACGCTTCGCCTTCGAACGATACCTTCAGATCGTGAAGAACTCCCCTTATCGACAAGAGTTACCTCACCTTCTGCTGCAGCAGGTGGAGGAGGGGTTGCCATCGCTGGCACCGCCTCCATTGACAACCTCAGTGAAGATGCCCCACTGCCCGTATCGTCGACAGGTAGCATGAAAGGTAATTGAATAACAAAACGAGATCCTTTGCCCTCCTCTGACTTCAGTCTCAGCTGGCCATCCATGTTGCGGACAATTCTGGCAACCATTGCAAGGCCAAGGCCTAGGGTGCGGTTGTCCTTCGCCTGGGTCATTTGGCGGCTGGCTTCTTCCGAATCATCGAGGAAACTATCTCCATCAGTTGTCACTTGCTCGAGGTCTCTAAATAGGGCATCCAGTTTCTCATTTGACATCCCCGTGCCAGTATCCTGCACGACAATCTCGATTGTCACTCGATCTTCTAGGATTTCTTGAAGCCATATCTCGACACGAACCCAACCAGAATTGGTATGCTGTATCGCATTTGCTGTTATGTTGGCAACTGCTTGTCGGACCCGTCGTTGATCGCCGTGGACGAGCTTAGGAACGCCAGGATGCTCAATGACTTCGTACTCAAGGCCTTTCCGTTTAGCCTCGCCCTTAAAAGAATCGGTAGCTTCATGCAAAGTTGCAGGAAGATCGAATAATGCATCTTGTATTAATTCTTGCCCTTCTTCAGCCTTCGTCAAATCCAGCAGGTCGTTAATAACGTAAATCAATGATTTGGAGGCTGAGTGGGATTTTGCGAGGTTGTCCCTCGTTTCTTGGTCGAGAGCTCCTTCAAGCGCTATCTCGAGGTAGTTGATGATGGCATTCAGCGGAGTTCGAACTTCGTGCGCTGAATTAGCCAAAAGAAGTCTGGTCAACTGGCTGCTTTGTAGAGCGGCTTCTTTCTGCCTCCAGACCTAGCAAATTTCATTAGCAGCTTCACTCACGAGTCATATCTTCACTTACCTCGATGAATTTGCCATAAACCAAACACAAGACAGCAGCGGTCTCTACTTGCTCTTCGGTCCATTCACGGCATTTCCCAACCACAGTTTCGCTCCATGTCTTGAAACTTTTCCGAGGCTCGAGATAGCCTTCCGTGCCTTCTTTGACGAATTTCTCGTATGGATTGCCAGCCTGTGAGTTGATAAGTATTCAATACACGCCAGATCACATCGCGTTATCCGCCTTTGACTCACCCATTTGACTTCCTTAATTTGACCTTTGCGGAAGAACACTAATACAGTCAGTGTGAGTTTCTGCTTAAATGAAACTATGCAACTAAAAAATCACCAATGATCTTCTCTTCATGCGTAGAGACGAGCTGGAAGAAAATAAGCTCACTGTACATACCAATAAAGTCGTTCCCTCCAACACTCAGCGGGACCAACAATAAGCCAGCAATAACCTCGAATCCGGGAGGGTACCGAAGGTCTGGAAAATCCCCTTTGATGTCCTGTGATGTGACTACAGAAGTTATCCTTCGCAGTCGGAGGTACTCTAACATCGCCAATGCTTCCTGCGACTGATCGACTTTACCCATGATTTTCGTCTCACCCTGTATCGACAAGAGTCCAAAATCGGCATCAAAAAGTTTTAAGAGATCGTCCGATGAAGCAATGATATACCCGGAGGGGTTAGCTTCGGTCGGGACCGTGTTGATCAGCTTTCTTGCTAGCAGGCGTGAAGCGTAGCTGAGTCGCTCTATATTCCTGGAAGCAGTATCTCCTACAAGCCGGCACATCTTCCTGATAGGGAACGAGACTCGCATGCCCTTTGAGCCATAAGAATGACATGCTATTAAACCCCATAGCTCATTGAAAGCATTGATGGAGATGCTCATGCTCGATCGTACGGCCATGTTTGCAAGATACTTAATGTGTATTGGTGACATTGCTCTCAGGTAACTGTAGGAAAGGTCGAGAGGTGTTTCGAGATCCTCGACACTGCGGCATACCAAACGAGCGGTTTGCAAGTCTCGATCGTACAGAAGTCGCACCTTGTTAATCTTATAAAGATCTCGGGCTTGCTTGGGAATATCTGAGGCCGGAAAGTTCAAGCCCTTGTACAAGTCCTTAGTAGCCCGAGGATCCACAAGTTCAGTCACAACACGCCCATTGAAAGCCGCGTCAAATTGATAGATCATGACCCGATGAAAACCGGTGAGCTCCTTTACCACGCCCACCAAAATCTTGAGAAACTTATCCAAGTTCGGCGCAGACGCGAGCTGCTCTTGAACTTGAGACATTATGTTGAATACTTCCATAGCTGCCGCCTCGCCTTTCCGTTTTCGGGCACTTCTCAAAACTCTGAGTGGCTTACTTGACGCATGCGTACTTTCAGCAAGTTCTATCGCGGTAGGATTGCTATGTAACGTGTCTTCCGGTGGTTCCGGCGTCTCCTCACTGGGTGGAACAAGCGGATGCATCTGATCGTCGTCTAATTCGAATTCGCAGATGATGATATCCGGATGGGAGGGATTTATATGCATTGCACACCATAGCTTTTGATTCCTCCTTGACTTGGGCCCACGAATTGAGATTGTGAAGACTTCTGGCCCGTTGGTAGCTGGATCTGCTTCTTCATCTCGGATGAAATCGACGTGGTCTAGAAGGTTGTCACATTGCTCCTCGCTCAAGATTTCTGTAAAGCTGCCGAGCTTGAAAAGGTCCTGCGGTGTGTACCCGATGATGCGGTGCGAGTTTTCACTAACAACTCTCACCACCATCCGACCTTCCTCCTCCTCTTCCAAAGCGACTAAAAGACCAAAGGATTGTACGGCACCAGGGATATGAATTCTAGAAGAGTATGTCAGCAGATGTTGAGATAGCATAGAGGATTAAGGCACGACAAAATGGGCAAAAAACCCCCATTTCGATTCCAAGTAAAGTATGGACCGGGATAAATTTCTGCCTTCCATGGCTTTCGCATTCAACTGAAAGTTTGACTCACGGCTCATCCTCACACCGTTGCAAGGTTTCCCCATCGCGACCTGTAATCACAGCGTGGCCCTCTGTAGTGACGATGTGTTTGAATCTCGCTGTTACCAATCCAGATATTGAATCTTGTTCTCCTGGAGTCTGAGTTCCTAAAGAAGCAGAATTTAAGGTGCCATGAGCGCTGGCTGACTGACTTTCGTTTGACTTCTCGGATGTCGCGTCACTGAACAACTGCATTCGAAGGCCCCCGCCGTACTTGTCCGAATCACTATGAGCTGTTGAAATAGATCGTTTTCGGTCGCCTCTGGCCCGCTCTCCTGAAAACCGACCGGGTTGCTGTGTTCGTGGAGTGGGCTTTCCATTGGCTTCTGAGAAGGATTGGCGGGACTGGTGACTCCCGAAAATCTCAGGTGCAGCGGCGCCAGGAGAAAAGTACTCCTGTTGTTCACTCGAATTTCGTCCTTGCAGTGTATAAGGAGTGTGGGAAGAGTCCACGCTGACAACACTTCGTATCGGGAACACGCGATCGGAAGCAGAGCCTGGGCTCCCAAGCTGTTTGTCTGAACTAGCACTCCACGACGAGACCCCATCATGTGTTTGGAGGGGTGAAAAAGTATGCTGTATGTCTGATGCCCACAAACGGGGTTTCTGACTTCGGCCCTGGGACTCAGATGTAGCAGACTCGGGGGAGCTCGAGGAGGTCCTAACTCGATTTCCAATTGGATGTGTGGTTTGTTCTCGCGGGGAGGGTATTTCGACGGTAACAGGTGCCTCGGGCTTCTTCGAGGCATCCTCTTCCCCCACCTTGTCCGCCGTCGGTAACATCTTGGAAGCTTAAATTGAGACGTCTGACAGCGTCGGGGAGCTGCTGGAAGATATCCTCTGCCGCGGAAACACCTTCGATTCGGTGCTGGCAGTCTCTCAGGTGTGAGAAGCGGCTGCGCGGGGCATACATCAAGATTCGCAGTCGAGCAGCGGTTCTTTCGAGCTGTCCGCGGCAAAGAAGAACAAATGGAACAGGCGATTGCTGTTCTTCAGTGGTCTAGCCAAGCATCGACACGGGGGTTGAAGCAAGGAAGGTATCAACGAGTCGACGACGATGGCACCTGCCGAGTGCGAAAAGGAAGTACCAGAGAAAGGGAGGAAATCTGACAATACGGCCCGAGTCACTGAGGCACGTCGAAGACTTCGTCAAGTTGTTCTGTCACTTGGCAGAGGTTTGAGGTGGCGAGAAGCACTTTAGAGCACTTTAGTCTATGAAGGGATGCTTGGAGCGAAACCTTGTAGGAGACGGACCAGGAACTAAGTCGGCGCACGGCACAGACTTACTGCTGCAGTCGAGTCTGGCACAAGATAGCGATAGCCCATCTTTAAATCCCATAAGTACTACCGGACCCTGGCCCCTGTTATGCATCCAAGGTTCGTGGCTGGGATCGACATCAACATGGGATTGGAAGATTCGGGTCGCGCTGCTGTTTTGATATTGCACCGCTCCGACGGCCTTACCGTGCTGCACCTCTCAGTTGCCACATCTCGAGTCTCGACTCGCCGCCTTGCTTCTGTAAAACACTTATCTTTTTTTCTTTTTGTCCCTTCCTTCCTTCTTTCTTCTTCTCGATCAAATCCCATCTGCACAATTTTTACAGCACGCAAGGAGGATTTCCTCCTCCGCCAATGGCGGGTGATGTGCTGCTACTGCAGGCGAGATTGATCGACCAAGTTTTGTGTAGCGGGCAAATAGAATCTCTCAATCTGCGGGGCGCAGACCGTGGCGTTCGGTTTCAACGTCGTCTACGCAACACGCACAACTACTGACTAATCCTTTTGTACTCATCTCATGCGCTCGGTGGGATGAAGCCAATACGCTGGCGTTTTATTCTTAGTTTGGCTGTGGCTTTCTCACATCAAGTTGTGTCCTGTTCGTGGTGACCCTTGTTGACTTGTGCAGCTGGTGAAGTGGCAAAGGAGCCAACCCCGGAAATGGTACTTGGCCCGGCCGACACAGCTTTGCTTGGTCCGAAACCCCCAATACCTTCCACCTCTCCAGTTTTTCCCTGGCTCTCGCGATCTCATCCTTGACAGAGGCCACTCTGGAGTGGCGGTGGATCATGGATGCCACGGAAGAGCATATGCTGCAGAAAGGGCTTGCAGCTAGAGTCATGCGACTCGCACTACTGGTCTTGCTGCTGACTCGTTTCTGTATCTAACTTCCGTCCAGGTTCCGGATCAGTTCAAGCTGGACCGATGGCAGACTACGCAAGCAGTTGACATTAAAACTCTCTTCATTGATACCATTACAGAGTGTATGAAATAGGGCTGGGCTGGGCTGGAAAAAGCTTACCTATACTAGCAGACAAGCCATGCGCCCTCCACCACTGCACCGGAAGGAAACTCCAGACAAGAGCCGAACCCTGAATTCTGCGCCCCGGATATCTTGGTTGGACCCCTAGGACCCCTAGGACCCCTAGGACCCCTAGGACCCCTACAGCTCCCTCGAATTGTTTTCCATGTTGTCGTTGCAATTGTGCATTCCGATGACCTCATTCTGCGTGAATGCCCGTTTCACAGCAGCCACTGATGTCGTCAATATCGGGGTTGAGGCCTGGTGACATTTGTGGCTGAGTGAACCCTGCCGGAGATCTGCAGGCAGCCGAAAGAGAAACTGGAAGAAACACGTGCATAGTCACGTGATGGAATATGGTCACGAGAGGTTGCTCCTTTTCGATCAATCGATTCCAAAACGTGTTTAGCAAGGAGGTGTGGCGGATCTGAGGCATCCTGTATACCATCGGAGCTATTTGAAATACTAAGGTAGAAGCTTGTGTGATTGTGCGGTTTCCAATTCGGAATCTGTCAAGGTCAAGCGGCCGCGAAGTCCGATAAGAGAAGTTGTTTGTAAGTGACGTTACTCAATATTGTGAAGGACTCTTTCACATTTCCGTCTCTGGTGCTTCAATTCCCAAATGCGAGTAGTAGCCTACCTAATTTAAACAATTTAAATAGGAGGTTCTCACAAGGCACTTGTATCATGTCTTTCCTAGGCCTCGAAGGACTTCATGTTTTCATCACAGGTGCTGCAGGGGGAATTGGATCCCAGGCCGTGAAAGAATTCCTCCGTATGTGTTGCAAGAAAGTCCACTCCTATTGTTTTGAATAAAATTCCTTCCTTGACAAATCTTGCCCATGTTCTTTAGTCTGAAAGTTTCCTCGAGTGGATCTTTTGGTGACGGTCCCTCGAAAACTTCATCCAACGAGTCTGCTTTATATCCTTCTGCGATAAATCACCCCTCCTGGTAGCCTGAGACTCGTGTATAATCTTTTGGATTTCGCTGACTTTTGCAGGACAGGGTTGCAAAGTTACAGCTCACGACCTGCGACCTATCACAAACCTCAATGCGTCACCAAATCTCTTCACAGTGACGGGAGATATCTCCTCAGAAGAATCAATCCGATCCTGCATCCAGCAAGCCAAGCAACAACAAGGCCCGATCAACATTCTCGTTGCCAATGCCGGAATCACCGACGAGTCAAACTCCTACCCTATCTGGAAGATTCCCCTGGAGCTATGGGAGAAGACTTACAACACCAACATCCGAGGTACATTCCTGACAATTAAGCATTTCTTACTCAGCGCAGAAGAAGTCCAAAACTCGACTCGCAAAGAGCTAAACAACCTAGCCATCGTGGTCACAGGATCCGAGACTGGTAAATTTGGTCAAGCTGGACATACCGAGTACGCATCTGGCAAAGCAGGCCTGCAATATGGTCTCGTCCGGGGAGTGAAGAATGAAATCGTTCGCTTGAACAGCAAAGCGAGAATAAATGCAGTCGCTCCAGACTGGGTCGATACTCCGCTTATTGACGGACGACTCAATGACCCGAACGAAATGTGGACTGAAGCCCAAGCCACCGTTCCACTGCGCAAGATCGCAAAGCCAGAGGACGTAGCTCGAGCAATGGCTTTTTTGGCAAGTCATCGAGCCGCTGGTCACATCTCTGGAGAGTGCCTGAGCGTCGATGGAGGAATGGAGGGACGAGTAGTGTGGAAAAAGGAGGAAGTCTCTTCCACTCAGCCTTCAATTGCGGAGAGTATATTGGAAAAAGCACAGTCCATTATCCATCCATCACTCTCTCCACCACCAACACCGAAGATCAAGATCCTGCTCAGCATAGACTTCGACGCTGTGTCCGGATTTCTTGGCACAGGTGCCAGTGCTACAAACAACATGGCCGACTATTCGTCTGGCTATTTCGCAGGCCAAGTTGGAGTTCCCCGTCTTTTGAAACTATTCAAAAAACATGAAATATCCTCTAATGTGGCCTGGTTCATCCCAGGTCACTCAATGGAAACATTTCCCACACAGACCAGAATGATTCTAGACAGCGGTGCCGAGATAGGCTGCCACGGCTACGCTCACGAAGGTGGTGCTCAGATGACCGAATCTCAGGAACGGGAAGTAATTACAAAGTGCGTGGAACTTGCAACTTCTCTTACTGGCTCGAAGCCACGGGGATGGCGAGCTCCGCTGTATCAGATCCGAGAATATACGATCAAGGTGCTTGAAGAACATGGCTTTTTATACGGCAAGTACAACTCTGACCACAGTTCCTGAGAGAAAGTTGATCTGACAGAGATAGACACATCGCTAACCCACCACGACTCGCAACCTTACTTCCTCCCCTGTGCACCACCTATCACACCAATCAACTTCTCACCCGAAGTCTCAGCAATAACGTGGATGAAACCACTTTCCGCACCTTCACCACCAACAGAAAAGACCCTCGTTGAACTGCCATGTAATTGGTACATGGAAGACAGTCTGTCCCCCCCCCACCTTGCTTCCTCACTACTAACGCCACCCGAGTGACACCAATGCAATACTTCCCCACGGCTCCAAACTCCCACGGTTATGTTCCCACGTCCTCCATCCTCTCGATGTGGAAATCGCGCTTCAGTTTCCTGTACCACGAGGACGACGAGGAGCTTAAAGCAGGAAAGGGAAATTTCATTTTCCCCCTGGTGTTGCATCCAGATACTTCCGGTATGGCGCACGTGATTGGGATGATTGATGAGATGATTGGATGGTTAAAGGGGTGGGGAGCGGAAGTAGAGTTTAGCAGGTATGAGAATGTGGCGAGGGAGTGGAGAGAGAAGCAGAAGCTTTGAAAATAAGGATGTTCCGAGTGTCCCAGATTTAATGAAATAACAGGGAAATACGAGAACTTGAGAATATTGTTGACATTCGTTTGCTGACTAGCCATACTGGCGAGTCTTCTGGTCGTGATTGCGGACGGTAACGTAAACTGTGCGTAATTCCTACAAGACCACTCTTATGAACTCCGGGTATCATAAACAAGCGTGGAAATAATATAAATACAGCAATACTCCCAGAAACGCCTTCGTATGTCACACCCACAGCCACTTACTCCTGCTCAACCCAGACCGAATACGTCCAGCTATCGCGAGCCTCAGTGAAGTTGCCTTCTTGATGCTGCAGGTCCATAGCCTCCTGGAACTCCTTTGCAAAGGCAAATACTTCGTCCATGCTTCTACAGATCTGTTCGGCGGCCCTCTCGTACCTGTCTGCGCCTATACTTCATCAGAATTTGGACAAATTTCAAAGAGGATAGGGGGTTTACCTTGCTCGTATCTCATGCAGTCAATGAAGATAAGAGTATCTTCTTTCGAAAGAGAGCTCATACTGCTACTGGCCTTAACGTTGTTGGCCGGAAATACACTAACACGCTCTACACCCTGGCGAGATTCTTCGCTGTTTGCGCGCCGAGATTCTGCCCTACTCATCCGAGGGTACCCCAACTCCACTGACTCCTGTCTGCCCTTCCCCTTTCTGGCAGCTTCAAGTCTAGCGATGTCGGTCTGAAGAATCCGATTCCAGGGGCCTGGAAAGTAATTATTTCGCACGGTCCACCAGGACTCCCCTTGTAATCGGTGGCGCTCCTCTCTCTTTCGACGGATTTCAGCCTCCTCGCGTTGTTGCCCCTCGAAAAATTGCCTCTCACGTTCTGGTCGTAACAGTTCTTGCTTGGCTCGTTCCTCCTCGCGTTCACGAGAGTTCAATTCCATCAAGATCTCCTTTCGGACCTTACGAATGTCCGGTAAGTTATACCGAGTGGGCTGAGATATCTGATATGAGACGCGTCCTTTTGGCTTAGGTTGAATCTCTTTTGGCTGGGTAACAGCAGCAGATGCCAGGTCATAAAGCATATTGATCAGTTTGAAAATCTCCTCCAGACCATCTGTCTCCATGGATCCTTGGGTATTGTAAACTGCTACAGCCTCCTTCAATGCATGGAAACAATTCGGCATGACTTTGAAGTATAGATCTGTAAGCATTGCCTTGGCCTTCTTCTCATTGAGGTCTGGGCCAAACCTCTCGGTCACCACAGCCTCTGCCTCGACGGTGAGAACGTTAAGCGCCTTCTCGACATCTATGTGTGCGTCTCGGGAAGCATGCTTGTCTCCAGAAACTTTGGCTTCCTGCAATTTTTTATAGCTAGAGATTAGAGTCTCCAATTGCCCGATCATCCTTTTGCCTGGGCCAGTCCAAGTCTTCTCAGCTTTTTCCCTATGCGACCAGGTCTCCTCCGTAGTATCAAATTTGTATCCGACGTGCTTAGAAATTTCCCACATCTTCTCGATAACCTTTGGATCGAATGGAATCCGTCGAGGTTGATTTATTGCAAGGTCTGCCAACCCTTCCTCCTCTTCAAGCTCCATCTCCTCGTAATCATCTGCTCTCTCTTCCTCATCATTCTCACCGACGTACAGCGCATCCTCATCATCAGAGAGCTTCAGTGGACCGTTAATCGTGGCACGGTCCTTAGTTTTCGATGTCTCCTGCTGTTCGACAGATCCAATTTGCTTGGGACTAGTAATTGCAGCCTCTGGGACCGTAGAGTTATCGGGGTTCTTATTCTTCGGCGGACGGCCTCGGCCTCTTTTCTTTGATACTAGTTGCTCAAGTTCAGCAGCATCTCTCTTTCCATTGACCGTACCAGCTGGACGCACATCAGGTGGCGTCTCAGCCTCTTCTGCCTCAACGGGAGGGCTTCCTTTTGTCTGGCGTGGATCCTGTAGAGACTGACGACCTTTGTTTGTCTTCGGGAGTGTGAGAGGCTTCTTGGCCTTGACATTCCTTCGGGTACGCTTGGCAGATCTGTTCGAAGAGGGATCCTCCGGCTCAGAATTGTGTGATGATGTTTCTGTGGGAACCTCATACAGGTCTTGTCGTTCGGCATCGGAAGCACGTTTCCGCTTCGCAGATTTCGTGAGCGAGACAGAAGTTCGGCTTGGCGACTTGAGTGTTGTAGGATTGGGCGCCGCTGGCTGTGTCTTTAATGCAGATGGGTCAGGAACAGGCAACTCTTCCCCTTCTGAATTTGGCAATTCAACCTCCGCAAGATCCTTTGCTTCCGCATGCTCTAAAGGGGTCTTCCTAGAGATAAAAAACCCAAAAGCCTTTTTGAGCATACTGGGTCTAGTGGAGTCCTCGCCCATGGCGCTCTTCGTTGGCGACGATGGAATCGAAGTTACGCCAGGACTGGCATTGTCGTCAAGACCTTCATGATGGTCTACGTAGAGTCAGCCTTTGCCGAGAGAACAAATCTGAAGTTAATCTACCAGTTTCAGCGAGCTCTTCGTCGAGCAGTGCCTGCTCCTTTTGGCGCGCAGAGGGGCCTTTCCTTGCTGTATTTTGGCGCGACATCCCGTCGGAGCTTCCCTCGAAGCTCAAGGTCCAGTCAAAGAGGTTTCATTCCACACTGGGATGTGTAAAACATCATCAAAGAATCATTTCGTTGTCGTATTATTGCGATTTGGGTTTTCTAGAGCTTGCGAAGACGTCGAGAGCTCCCATCAACAACCTTTTGTGATTCCCGACATAGCGCCACCAAACAGGGGTCTTGCATAGCAACGGCCCAGCTACCAGACACTGCGAGCACCATCTCCCCACCGAGGCACGTACGGTACAACAGTTTGGCATCGGGATCATGGATTCACAGGTTGAAAAAGGGGCTCTAGCCTCGAGGACCTTGCCAGTCTTGCGCCCGAACGAGCCTCATGCATTTGTCAAACCAGCCAAACGGATTCATGAAGGCCAAGATGTTCATCATTTCCTCACGTCACAAGCGTACCGGGACATCGGTATTTTCGTAATGCAGCTCAATATTTCCATGTGTCCTAGGAAGTCAGGGCATTCAGACCAGGTTGAAACATGGCGACTTGATTCGCCACTTATACTCTCTGGTCCAGTGCAAAAGCTGCAAGAACTACTGGGCAAGATAGATTCTATGATCGAGGAGGCTCCTCCCAGTACTGGACCTCGAAGGTTTGGAAATGTTAGCTTCAGGACGTGGTACGAAATTCTTGAATCAAGAGCCCAAGGCCTCCTCAAAGATTCTCTGCCCAAGGGTGTCCTCGAGTTTCGCGCCGCCTCAGCTGATGGGGTTTCTGTTCTAGACGAACTCACTCCATATCTTCTTGGTGGGTTTGGAAGTCCACAGAGATTAGACTATGGCACTGGCCATGAACTCAGCTTTTTGGCTTTTGTAGCTTGTATATGGAAGCTTGGCGGATTCACGAGTGAGAGTTCGGTCGATGGCGCGTTGGAACGAAGTATTGTCATAGGCGTTATTGAGCCGTATGTAGCCCCAATCCTCCAGGACTATTTTTTTTTAATTTCGTATGTAGGTATTTACGGGTCGTCCGTCGCCTTATTCTTACCTATACGCTTGAACCAGCTGGATCTCATGGGGTATGGGGTCTGGACGACCATTCATTCCTGCCTTACATTTTCGGTTCTTCGCAATACTGCCCTGCCATTACGGCAAATGATGCTATGCCGATTGAAGGGTCTCTTGCTGGTTCTCCCAACCCAGGCGACATTGCCAAGAAGGCTGTTGTTGACCGAGAAAGGAAACACAACATGTACTTCTCAGCTGTGGGTTTCATTAATGATGTTAAAACTGGCCCTTTTTGGGAGCACAGTCCTATCTTGTTTGACATATCTGGAGTTCGCTCTGGCTGGGGCAAGATTAATAAGGTTTGGTCAATCTGCAACGTATTGTTCTCGCTAACCCTCCTAGGGGATGATCAAAATGTACAACGCAGAGGTCCTCTCAAAATTCCCGGTAGTTCAGCACTTCCCCTTCGGATCGTTATTCTGTTGGGAACAAGACCCGAATGCTACACCCGCCTCAGCTTCTATACACACGGCAAGCCAACCCTTAGGCCGCCCTGCTCCATCTGGCATAGGAACGACCCGTCAGCCCCCACAAACATCGACTATGGCTCCATGGGCGAATTCGAATGTTGGTGCAGCGCCAGCAACGGCTGCACCTTGGACACAGGCCCCTACCGTCCAACCTTCAACACGAGCACCGTGGGCCGATGGGGGTAGTAAAGCACTGCCGACGGCGGCCGCCAGAACTTCAGCAATGCCACCGCCTTCTCAAATGCAAGATGGTCCAACAAGAGCCCCTTGGGCAAACAAAGAAGGCCCTGGAGGAGGATGAGATATCAGGATGGGAGAATAGATTTGGTTATAGCGATGACCCGTTACATACATGTCCTCTATAATAACGTTCGTACGATCATACGCGAACAATAGGTTGATACGTGGTTCAATATGGCAAGAAAATAAATGGTACGCACTAAGCTGTAGAGGCCTTAGGTGGGATATGAGTGAGATACGGGACAGGAAATCTCCTTGGTTTGGCATAAAAGCACGATGTTGCGGAACTAAGTGCTGCAAAACATTATAACATGAAGCAATATGCCAGACAATTGAACTTGGAAGTCTGTTCCAAACTGATTGAAACCCGAGAGCACGTGGATGTACAAGGACAAGGTGAAGAGCCGCCGGATAAGGCCTCTTTTGACACCTAGGATGCGAAAACTCCCTGAAAGCGTGCGATAAGTGTTTTGCGACTCATTTACTATTTACAATTCAAGGTGAACATGACATTTGGAGGGAAAGTGAAAAGAAAGATGGCCAAAGCCTCGAAGTATGGTAGTCATACAACACGTATTACCCGATGCGGCTTAGGCTACTTTAGCTATCTGGACCCTGGTCGCCGGCCTGACCCAAATACCTGAATCTCAGGAAATACTTTCCCTCAACAAATCAAGACCAACGCACCTTCCACACCGAACCACTCTGCAAAACACATAAAGTCTAGCTTGCCCCTTCCTCTCAAAATGCCTGGAGTTCGTAAGTAACCTCACACTTCTTCACTCTCCCCAAACACCACATTTCCAAGTCTCTCGATTGTTATCAACGCATCGATCAACATCTCTAGCACGATGGGTACCTCTCCCGTGTGCTGTGCTCTCTCTTTCACTGCGCGCCAATAACCTCATTGTATCTCTGCTAACATGTGTCTGCCAGCACCAAATGCACTGAGCGACTTGAAGGCCAAGATCAAGAGCTTGCTTAAGAGAAACAAGAATAAGACTGAGAAGCCCGCCGAAGCAACAACAACCGAGCCTGCTACCAACGGAGCCACTGCAACTGAGGCTGCTCCAGCTGAACCAGCTGCTGGTGCGTGATTGTAATCTGACCACTTCTTGCTTACGCTGACGACTCGCGTCCTTCCAGCTGCTACCGAAACTCCTGCCGCTGAGCCAGCAAAGACCGAAGTTGCCGGTGAGTATTCCTACCTTGAAAGCATGCCTCGTCTAATTTCTTGGTTTAGAAACTCCTGCTGCTCCAGCAGAGCCAACCCCAGCCGCTGAGCCAGCTGCCGAGGTTGCCAAGCCTGCCGAACCTGTTGCCGCATAAGCACTCTCGACGATGAGCGATTACCTTTTCCTAGTACAGGCTGTTTCCGTTCGCTAGAACACATCAAGATGGAACGAGGGAGGGCGTAATGGCAGGTGGCTGGTCGTTTTGAAGCATCGAACAGGATAATCACATCTGGTTTTGTCACTCATGCGACAGCGGAGGTTTCTTACTTTCTCACAATACCCCTTTTACGATACACGGATCAAGTTGAATGGCTGGTTGATGGACGGATGATACCCTGAGATACCCTTGCGTGGTTGACTTAGTCTACAATTGATCCCACTATTTGCGTTTCTCGTCCCTGGTTGATCTTGTGTATCTCCACGTCCGTTTTTCAGAACGCCCACATTTGGGTCTATCGAAAGCCAAAGCCTTGGAATTTATGGGGAATATGGTCGTGTGAGACAAGGAGTTCCTATCGCACCAATAGTGGCTTTCAAAATCCTGCATGTCTTATTAATCGAGTCATATGTCCCCTACAGCTGATGCCGATTATCTTTCATTGTCATCGTGACTCCAACCCACTGTTGCACTTTCATTGTCGGGGAGCTCATTTTCAGGCAAAAAGCTTGGAACTAGCAAGAGGAGAGTCAGGAGACGAAGCGTTGTTTCTAGGTCTACTGTGTCATCACGTGCATCTGGCTGCACTTCAGAGACAATGTTCCACTTTTGGAGTCAAGTGATAAGTCAAGCGGTGACATGCCGAACTGAAGATAAGCCCAGATTACCTGTCATTGGCCTGCCTGCGTTGGCGTCTCTTGGCTGAGGACATTGATAGCCTTTCTCTCCCTTGCTTTACCTAATGAGGCGAAAGCTCCTCTTTAGCAAAGCTACTTATATGAAAATCCTACCCTCGAATTGAGCATCGAGTATTGCCAAGCAAGGCAAGAGACAATAGAGCTTTTGCCTTTATGAATATCAGCAAGTAAGGCGGCCAGCAGCAAATATCTGTATGTATCCTTTGATATTTCGAGGAATGGCTCCGTCTGCTCTCCCTTCTCTACAACTTTCCTTCAAATGAACCTCTTGCTGCCCACAATTCTTTTTCTCGTTAGTCGTTCCTTCATCTCTTGCAGACTATTTCCTTGCCCACATATTCCGCACCCGTATACTTTACTCCTAAGTTCAACATTTATGATGCTTTTCTACATTTTGTTGTTTGTCTTAACTGGCAAGCTCAGCAAAGCAGCCACAAACGCCATACCATACGAGTATGTCGGCTGTTGGGCGGAGCCAAGCAATGCTAGAGCTCTGGCAACTGTCTCTTATGCTTCTGATTCCATGACTTTGGAATACTGTGCCGGGTATTGCGGGGGGGTCTATGAATATTGGGGTGTAGAGTACGGTCGTGAGGTAAATCTCCTACGCTCGAGCCGGTCTTGCGAATTTACTAATATTTAAAAGTGTTATTGCGGCAATATCTTGTCACCCGGGACAGTGGAAGTTCCAGAACCAGAGTGCAACTTTCCATGCGCAAGATACTCCCCAAACATCTATTGACATAAATTCTAATGGGTTACTAGGCAGCAAATTCAAGCGAGACTTGTGGGGGGAGTGATAGGTTATCGATGTACCAAGCGACATCACCTCTTCCGCCTCCTATCACTCCATCGATCGTTCCCACGCTGGGACCGTATTCATTCTCGAACTGTCAGACAGAAGGAACTTTCCTGCGTGCTCTGACAAATTCAGCAACCGCAACTAACAATATGACTAATGAGTTGTGTGCAAACTTCTGTACGGGTTACACGTAAGGAACATTTTCTTTCCTCCACTCAGAGTTCTTGAGAGCAAGCCCCGAGATTCAGGAGGCGTCACACTGCTTTATCCTTTCTCTAAGAACTGAGGCCCCCCATCTCCCTCAACTTCAAAGCACTAATATGTTTTATAGTATGTTTGGTACTGAATACGGTCGTGAATGTAAGAAAATTTCTTCCTATTGTTCATCCGAGAATACATCTAACAACGGTTTAGGTTATTGTGGTGATGTTTTGTCCTATGGAAGTATTCGAGCACTGCTCTCAGACTGGTATCTAGGTCCCCATTCCAGATGTCCAATCGTCGAATCTGCCACCAAACTAATAATCTATTCAGCTCTTTCCCATGCGGTGGGGCAACCCAAGAATCGTGCGGTGCTGCTTTGAGGTTGAATCTCTATACGCTTCGTTCAACATCGACCTCAAGATCCACGTCTACCTTGGTATCCTTACTACGACCTTCCTCTTCAGTTCATGCTTCAAGCTCACAAAAACATGCAGTCTCAACGTCAACGTCTGCTTCGGTGTCCTTGCTGCGACCTTCCTCTTCCGTTCATAGTTCAAGCTCATGCAACCATGCAGTCTCAACATCAACGTCCATTCGAAGATCAACAACAACTCTCCTAGCTTCTTCTCACCGGGTCACTTCGACTACCAGAACCTCAACTTTCAGTGCCCCTGTCCATACAGCTAGCTGGAGCCATGTTGGGTGTTTCGGCGATACTCACCACCATGACATGAAACTTCTCTTCAAATCTCACAAAATGAATCCAGCACTTTGCATTTCCGCAGCGTCAGTTCGAAAGACCGCTGTGCCGGCTACCACGTACCACTACATTGGCCTGCAGCATGGCAGAGACTGTTTTGCTGCCACAGCAGCACCGGCACCAAATCCTACGAGCTGTACGGGCAACGGGGTTCCTTAAATTCTTTGTCCTCCTTCCTCTTACTTTGCGCTCCTAACACATCCCACGGGAGCTCATTTTACTCATTCTGCTTCTTTTACTCCCAAAACACTCTGAATTAGTACTATGCTGACTCCCCCGGTGTCCAGTGGTAGGACGAAAAGCTTGCACGAATACGTGTCTGGGAAATACTGCAGAAGGCCCGGAGGAGGAGTGTGGGGGCTGGAAGCAGTATGATCTATATGCCAGTATTGCAGGGAATGCTTTCTCTGGGCCTATACCCACCTCAACCCCTTCTTGAGGCTCATGGGGAATGGTTTCGACTTCTGCTAGAGCATACGACCTTCAAATTACTAATTCAAGATTCTGGATGTTTAGAAGGTGTACGAAGACGTGAGGTAGTAATAGGATTGGCTACCTCATTATGCAAAATTAATTCCAGAGCTTCCCAAATGCTTGTTCCTTTTTGGCAGCCCTGGATTCAACTTCATGTCCACCTCCGGCATAGAATATTTAATCTGCCTTCAGGAAGATGTTGAGATTTCATCATTTACGAGATGCTTGAAGAAGGTAAGCCCCGAATGTACAGGAAGTTGAGAGGATAATTGTAGGGCAAGTTATTGGCTATAGTTCGATCTAACTTGGGAGAAATATCGCCTTTTACTTTTCATCCGAACATGTGCCAATTCACAGCTCTTTGCGACAAGTGGTCCCTGATGACAAAGAAGCTGAGAGGCTTGGAACTCGGATAGATCTGAGTGGCGTTTCTTATTGACTAGAAGGGGACGAAGCTTCTCGTTCTTTCTTTCTCTATAGACAATACGCCTTGCAAATCATGCCGTATGATCTCATCCGATAGAAAGGCAACACAAGGTTTTGTCTGATCTCAAATCTTTCGTGCCAAGTTCGAAAACTACGGAAGTAACGGACAAAATGTCAGTAGTGCTTTATGAACCGCAATTGGGATAGCAAATATCCTCCGTTTGGACACGCCCTTGCGGTCGTATTTCCACAATTGCAAGACCTGTAATAAAAGCTCTCTCATCGGATTCGGGTCTGTGGGTAGAGAGGTCGCGAGGTTACAGTGGGACACGACCCGGGCCGCCGAGTAGGCCTTCCCACAATTTAGTCCTGATTCCTGATGGTGTTGTATGTTCCGAACCTTGGAGCATAGACTGGATTCTCGTGCAGATACAGCAGTAGAGAAGTTGAACCCAGCGGGTACACGAAAGTTCGCAGATGCAGGGTCCATGTTCAGAAGCGGCTAAAACCTGTGGATCGCGAGGAGCTCGAGTCAACCCCTGAGCGCTCGCAAAGACTCTAAATTATCCCCCTCCCATCTTCCCTGCAAGAATTCCATAGCATTAAACTGCTATCACTTCGCCTTCATCAGCGCGGAATCCTGATACTTGTCGTTCAAGAAACCTTCTGCCATCTGGTGTCGACCGCTCGACTGTGCGCGCAGAGATAAAATCCACGGAGCTACGGCAGCTATCAACAGTCGCGTATTCCGCTTCATTTCGCGCAACCTCAGAAACAGATTAAGCGGTGTGCAGCGAGGTAGAACACATTGTGAGTCTTCAAAGCCCCAACAGAGGAGTACAGTCACCTGTTCTGGCGAACACGTCCTCACTTACGCTTCATTCTTGGTCAGTCAAGGGGGCTCCATTGACGGGCCGTGACGTGTCAGCCGCGTTAACTGGGGCGCGTCTGCTCGTCGCAGTCCTTCACCACAGCTCTTGAGTCGAATCATTGAAAGAGGGCTAACCCATTGTTACCTCCAGTATCCAGTACTAGAGCTTTCCTCGCAGCCGGCCTACCATTCCGATTCAGCGAGCTGCATTATGGCCGACGTCGAAGCCCCCCAAGCTGCTCACCAGGACGAAGCTCCTGCCGATGTCCTGTCGGACCCCGATACTACTGGAGTGACATCAGAAATCGAGACGGAGACCGAGAAAGAGGCCCCGCCAAAGGAAGCCACCAATGGTGTTAAGAAGGAGAATGTTCTTCCAAAGCGCGGCATTGCTCCTAAGCGGCCAGGCACAACGACAACTTCGTCGGCAGCGAAGCCGGCAACATCATCTGCCACTCGAACCACAGCTGGTGGATTATCTAAACCTCCAACCCGACCACCAGTTGGCTCCTCGGTGCGAAAGCCGGCAAGCAGCGCAACAGCGCCAACATCTGCCAGTGCTGGACATAAATCCACTCCCTCGACAGGAGGAGGGTCCGGCGATGAGAAGAAGAAGCCACTTGCAGCAGCAGCTCGAAGAACCTCCCTTGCAACGTCAGGCACCCATCATACTCCTGTGAAGTCAGAGAGCCTGGCAGAAAAGCGAGGGACCACAGCCACCTCCTCTGCGAGCACCGCTCGAAAGCCAACGGCTTCAGTAAGTGCGTCGAGCCCCAAACCCGCACTGAAAGCTTCAACATCAAGCACATCAAGCACATCCACGAAAGCTCCCTTGAGTTCGAGCACTTCCGCGAGCAGGGCTGCGCCAATTGCCAAGCCAGCAGTGTCTGGCGCAGTCGCAGAAGCAAAGAAGCGCCTTTCAACGATATCAGGGTCTCCCAGTGCTTCAAAGCCCACTACACGTCCCACTACACATTCAACATCGGCAGCTTCTTCGAAAGAGGTGGACGAACTGAAGGCAAAGTTAGCAGATAGTGAGACCCGAGTCGATGAGCTTCAAAAAGAGATCGCCTCTTCTCAAGAGAAACTACTGGAATTGGGCAAACAGATCGAAGAGGAAGCGAAGCGTGTTACTGAGACGGAAGAGACAATTCGGACGCAACACAATGAAATGGTCGAGAAGCTGCATGCTAAGCACAAGGCCGACGTTGAAGAACTTCGAGCTCAATTGTCCGAGGCTGAGGCTGCTAGGGTCGCTGCCCATGAATCGTCATTGAAGTCTATCGAAGAAGCACAACAAGCCGCAATTGCAAAGGGGGCAGCAGAGACAGCTGATGCTCTCGAAAAGTTGGGCGCTGAACATGCCTCCGCCCTAGCAGCACTCGATGCTGAATTGATCAGCGCAAAAGAGGCCAACGCCGCGGCATCCAAGCTGTCCGAGGAGAAAGAGGCTGAAATCACATCTCTCAAATCACAAATCGCACAAGATAAGACGAAGCTGGAGTCGTTGATAGCCGAGCACCAGACAACCCTGGAAAATCTTAGGAAGTCGTTGGCCGATGAGCACGAGTCTGCCGTGGCTACACTCAAATCCGCCCATTTGGCCGAGCTTGCGAAGGGTACCACAGAAGCTTCGTCTGCATATGAAAAGCAGCTTGCAGAACTCACCCAACAGCACGAGGCTTCCAATAGTGAGCTTCAAAGCAAGATTGAGACTGCTGCTGCTGCACAGACGGCTTTGGAGGCATCACATAAGCAAAGGTTGGACAGCCAACAAACGGAATCAGCAGCAGCGATTTCAAAATTGGAGGCAGAGCTGGCTGCCCTGCAGACAAAGGCGAAGTCAGACTCCGAGTCACTCGCCAAGTCAGCCACAGAGATTAAATCACTAGGAGACAAGTTAGCGTCAACACAGAAGCAACTTGCCTTGGCCCAGGAAGAGCTCAGTACTACCTCCAAGGCACTTCAAGCTTTGCAGCTTAAGAGTTCAGAAGATGGAAAAGCGCTAGAAGTTGCAAAGGCTGATCTCGCTAAGGCTCAGCAACAGGTTACATCTCTTGAACAGATGATGGATACCTTCGATGCAGAGGGGAGGAGCAAGGATGAATTGCACAACAAGGTGAAAGCGGAGCTTGCTTCAACTGCAAAGAGCCTCGAAGATAAGACGAAAGAGATTGAGACTCTACAACAAAAACACCAAAAGGAGGTGGAGAAGCATCAAGAGCAACTTCGAAATATTTCTAAGGACTATCAGACGGAAATCGACTCCTTGCAAGGCAATTCTGGCGTCAGAGAGGAATTGGAGTCACTTCAAGCGAAGTATGATGAACTCATCAAGTCACATACTGATGCGACTTCAGCTCATGCTAAAGAGTTGGAAAAGCTCAAGCAAGACCATGCTGCAGCTATCGTTGCGTTGGATGACAGAGAGAGTGCACATCAAAAGGCACTCGACGATCTAAAGACCACCCACGCAAAGAACTTGGACGAAGCGCATGACAGAGCTATCACTGCTGGTGATGCTGCCCATGCCAGCGAGGTAGAACAGCTTCAAGCAAGCCATGCTGAAGTCATTGCCGCGCTGAAGAAACAATACGCGGCCGTCCAAAGTGGTGCTTTGGCCGACGCAGAGAAGCAAAAGGTAAGATGTTGATACAGTTTCTAGGTGATTGGGAGCTAACACATCACAGGCTACTGTGACTGCGTTGCAAGCCGAGATATCGAAGACAAATGATTCCTTGCTCAAGGCGCAAGCGGAGCTGGAAGCTCTCAAGCAGGATCTAGCTCACGAGAAGTTAGAAAAGGCTTCTGCACAGGCTGATCTAGACGCTGCTAAGAGCAAGAAACCAGATACATCTGAAGCAGATGCTCTTCGTAAGGAGCTCCAGGATTTGAAAGATCAGCATCAGGCTGCTCTCATAACTGCCCAACAGGAATCAGCAAAAGCTACAGAAGAGCACTTGGCCACGAAGGCGTCTCTCGAAAAGGCCCAGGTCGAACTCACGAGGCAGAAGGCGGAAAGTCAATCTGACTACAACGACTTGCATGATTCCATGACTCAACTTGTCGAAGAAGCAACCAAGAAGGCTGCAGACGTCGACGCTCGACTGAAGGAGGCCGAAGCCAATCTCAAAGTGAAAGAGGCCGAGCTTGCCGAGGCAAAGGTAAGATATCTTGCGGTTCCTGGTTGAAATTTCTCCAAAGTGATACTGATATGAAATTCGCAGACTAAGAGTACCGTACTTGCCTCGCCTAAGACCCCCAAGACCCCCACAACTGCCCAGGGGCTTGCTGCAAGCAAATATGCTGAAGAAGAAGCTGATGCTGCTCCAGCCAACTCGGACGCGGTGGAAGGTGAGCATGACAGTTCATCAGCCGCATTAGCTTCGGTCCGGCAACCTTCTCCTAATCTTGTTTTTCTTTAGAACAATTCATTTCGAATCCTTTTCAGTCTTCAGAATCTCCAGCTACACGATTCCAAAGAAGAACAAACATGCTGACGGACAATTTTTGATGCAAATTAGATAGCGAAAGCTAGAATCACGGCACAACAGTTGGAGCAAATGAATGAGGATTTAAAGCAAGACAACTTGAGGTATGCTCCATTCCCTTTGCCAATCGAAATAACAGTCACTTAATTACTCTAAACAGATCACTCCAGTCAATTACAGACGTTTCTCTATCGACTTTTCCAGTCAACGCCTGATTTCACATTCTGGATCCGCTTCCATCACGACCTTTCTCTCGTTACTTGAGAGAGAACACGACCGCTCCTATCCTCTTCCCCAAGAGGTACGCGTATTCGTCAACAACAACTTTAATGGCCCGTGGCCACATTCTTTCCATTCTCCTTGGTTCAGTTCGTCACTTGCACCGAAATTGGCATACGATACCCCCTATACCCAATTTGTATTTTCTCTTTTATCGGTCAATAATTGGAAGCTGCATTCGTCTCTTGTATTGAGCTGGGGCAACGCATGTTTAGCAGGCAATCGATCTGGGATCGCGTTGTGTCTTTCGTGGCGTCGTTTCCGATAGAGATGATATGTGGGATTTGTATGCAGATAATCTTGGTATGGAAATATATGAATCTTCTCTCGCTGTTTCGCTTGACGTGCTACTGATTGTCACCAATTCTCAGCATAATTCACTAGCGTTCACAAGCATCGAGGCAACTGGAGATGTGACTGAAGACCCATATGTGCAGCTTCTCATTTTCTGAACCTGCGCTTCTGCATGCCAAACCGTCGTTCCTTCCAGATACGGTAACCTCACTTCCCGATTATCATATCAGCATGAGCAATCTGCTAATGCAAGCCTAATAAACATATTTCCCATGTCTTCGCGTTTTGTTTCCTTGCAATTTTTTCGACTTTTCCTCAGGTGGCGTCCAAGCGCTCTCCCTTTTCCTTTTGCAATCCTGCCTGCCCACGTATTTACTCGCAATTCGCCGCATGCAAGTCATATTTCCCCCAGAACCATAGCAGTTCTGCCGTATATCTTCTTCCAATTCCTTCGCAGTATCCCGTTTATTTTGCAAAGCTCCGATGCAAATGCCACTGATATTAGTAACGATCGTCGTAAATAGCAATACTTTCGTAAGCACATCTCCCAACCTGTTCACAAGCTCAATGCTCTGTGACGTTGTGCATAGCACTAGATTCTGCTGAATGCTGGCCGTTGCTTGTAACATTCTCTATGCCACGTCAACATGACCAGCCTCGTGGCTCGATGCAGTGCTGTCTGATGTCGAAACAGTCTTGAACTCGACAGGTGTCGTCGTCGGCGATGACTTGGACTCTCCTTGAGCTAGATGCCTATAATATAGCTTTTCGAAATCGCTGCCTTCCCACCACATCCAAGAGCATTTTTGCCATAGCCCGAGGTGTCGGAGTTGGACAACAGTCTCACCGCCGAGTAAACCTGAGACACATTAGCTCAGTGTCCTTCAATTCCTTGTGAGAAAACTCACCAGAGACCAAGAACACAGCGTTCATCGTGATGGTAGGAGTGATCCCATAGTTTCCAAGGATCAATGCAGCTAGTGGAGTACCAAGGCGCAGGCCCCAATCGGTCCATCCCCCACTAGCTGGTAGGTTCTCACTCCAGGACTTGACAGCCTCAGCAGCTCGGTCTAAATTCTCGTGAATGCCAGATACAGCAGTTTCTGCTTGTGCCAGCTTCTGTACATGTGTCTGCAAAAGCTCGGTAGCATTGACGAGGTTAGAGAACAGTGCTGCAGATTTCTATGAAAGATGTCAACAAGGTGCGTACACTATAGAGCGACGGACTTACATCTTCCATAGCTGCTTGACGGATTGAAAGGTCAAGTACCATCGGGACGAGAAGCTGCAAAGTGGCCTTGAGCTCCATGGTACCCGCATGGGCCTCTCCAACCAGGTCGGCAAGGTCCCCCATACGTAGCTGGACCTTGTTGGTAGTCACGCCCAATGCCTTATCTTGCTCGTTTGCCATCTGTGCATGGCCTTGCAGGAATGTACTGATGAACTTTTCCATCCTATGGGCCGCATCGCTTGTAGTATCGGCTACCGATTTCATTGATGACTTGACAATCTAATATTCCCTCCATGAGTAGTTGGCCTTGCTTCATAGAACTCGAACTTACCTCAACGTTCATCGAGACCGATTCGAAGCTACTTTGAACCTTAGATGTCCAGTCTTCGACATGGCTTGACATTTTCTCGAAGTACGAGTCGGCTTGATGTCCGCTGTTCGCAATCTTCTGATTCAATTCGTCCAGGTCTACTGCTAGACCAGTGGTGAAGCTCTCCAAGATCTCAGCTAGCTTCTTATACAGGTCGATTGAGTTATCTAGCAATTGTTAGAATTTCAGTACCTTTTATATGTATCATCAATCAAACCTTTGTCAATATCAACACGGGCAGCACGACAGAACAGCAATGCCCTATCGCGGTAACTGAGCCATGTATTCCAGTGATTGGGATTGTCTGTGAGGGCGTTGAGGCAGTCTCCAACTTGGACGGGTGACACCTCTAGCTTGGAGTTGACACTACGAGCGGCTTGAAGCAGGGACGAACTTGCATATTGCGAACACTGTTCTGGAATTGGGGATCTCGCTCGCTCCATATCACAGATTGCAAGGCTGCAGGCAAAGCTTTCCACGTGGGATCTTTGGAGGAGGCTGTTCTTCGCATCATAGTTATGCTCATCGATATCTTCAAGGCCACGGCAATTGTTGATAAGAAGCTGAGCTGCCATACGATGGCAAAGAGGCTCCTCTTCGAGACGTTTGAGCTCAATGATCGCTTTGGTGTAGATTTTTGGTCGACGGGACCTCGGATCGATTAGCTCAGAGGGATTGAAATCGAAAGTGACATCGTCGAGTCCACCACGACCTGTCGTGATATCAGTTGTGAAGCCATCGATACATCTGCGTGCTCACCATTGTCGGTCATGTCCTTAGATGGAGCATTGCTGAATAAGCTGTAACCACGAGTTTGAGACCATACCGCCACGAATGGGAGGAGTCTTGAGCTCTTCATGGTCGAGGTAGTGGATGTTTATTGATGCTAAAGGGTGATGGTCAACGCAAGAATAAAAAAAGTTTTAAAAGAGTAGGAAGGGCGGTAGAAGATAACCTACACGAGAGGTCAAGGAGAAGATGAAACTTCCGAGCCTCGTCCACCTCTGCGTAAATCGAAATTCTACGCGTGGTACAGTCTTGGAGGTGTTGTATGGAGATTAGGTGATGCTGGATCAATGTTTTTTTGAAGCAGTACGGGTGGAGAGCAGTTGGTGTCGTGAAGTGGAAGGATAGAAGGATAGAAGGTCTGGAGGAAGAAGGAAAGGTGGAGAGGCTAGAACCCATGAAGTAGTTGTGCTCAAAGGGGGGTCTTCCTGGGGCTCAGCCTTGTCTGTAAACAGGCTAAGCGAAACCTCGAGTGTACTTGCCCGTTGTACACAAGGCTGAGAGGAGGAAGAGAACGATGCTCGGCCGAGAAAGTGAATATGACAGAGGACGCATTCAAGAACACAGCTATGGATTTCAATACAGCTTCTCAGCAATTCTTAGGATATTTATTTATCCATGGTAGACGAAGATATTTCAAACAGAACAGCAGATTTTCTCAACAATTACTCCCCTCGAATTGGAATGTGATCATCTGGAGTCTGTTTTCATCTGATGATCTGACGCTCTTTGTTCGCATGTGAATTTTTATAGAAACAGATGCAGGACTACGTTGAGCACTCCTGAGAACCCCCGAGACCTATTATCAATACATATGAGACAATAAAAGAAAGTCGTGTTGGAACAGGCTTGGTGCTCACCTCGATCGTCCTGCTTGAGAAGAAACTAAACACTGTATGTCTTCGTCGGCCTCGAGGACGATGATAACACGACATCGGTCTCAGATCCATGTGCCTGTTGTGGAGCGTGTAGATGATTTGCATAATTCACTCACGTAAATGGGGTCCTTGTTTGTCAGGATGTATGATTTCCTGAAAACGCATTTCATCTGAGGTCTTCGCGATCACGAAATTTAGTTTCGTTATCGACAGGGGTTGTTCGTCACGGTCACGTGTGCTGTGTAGCTTGAACGGGAGATGCCAAAAATATTGAACAACAACCTTCAGCAGTTTCCCACGAGGGCCGCACAAAGGCAATGTTCTCCACGGCGCGGTCAAAAGGGCTGGAGAGGGCAATTACTACCTCTACACCTATCTTCCTACCAGCTTTCCTGCTCCCGGCGTTCCCTATAGCTCCTTCGCGATCATTCTCTGCTTCGACATGTCGACCCTCGCAGATCGGACGAGCACCATTATCAATCCCGCCAGAAGTGAAATTCAATGTCATACCACCTGTGCTTAGAAACAACATGTCACCGGCCGCCGCGCGGCCAACTGTGGTGATTGAGGGTCCATTGGGTAGGTGTATGATGAGTAGTAGTCAAAAACCCTCGCTGATTGCACTCCAGGCAAGATGTCGATGACTATTCCAGCATTCGTAAAGCTTGAACACGATGAAGCTGCAAGAAAAGCATATGTCTCGGTCGAAGACAGAGAAGTCAAGAAGCAACGTGAGATGTGGGGTACGTTGTCACCGTTTTCAGAACGGAATAATACACTGACGCCATGCAGGAACTACTCGCGCGTATCTACAAAACCACATCCTCGGAGTATCAGAGGGTCATACAGCTATTTTAAGATTAGTGGGAGTTGGATATCGAGCTACAGTAGAGGATTCTGCGACCACCGTATCTCCTGAGTTCAATGGTCAGCAGTTTGTTGTGTTGAAAGTCGGATATTCGCATCCTATCGAGCTTCCTGTACCGAAAGGTGTAAAGGCTTCAGTCCCTCAACCGACAAGAATATTGCTAGAGGGTGTGGAAAAGGAGGTTATTCTTCAATTCGCAGCAAAGATCAGAATGTGGAGGAAACCCGAGCCTTACAAGGGTAAGGGTATATTCGTGAACGGGGAAACGATCAAGTTGAAGGCGAAGAAGATCAAATAGACGTCTGCCGAACTGTATGATATGTACGCCATATGTAGACATAAGGCGTTTGAGGTGACGAGACTAAACGGAACGGTCTATATTTTTGTGTTTTATTAAGATTGTGAACTATTCTATTTCTTGGCTAGAACCTCCTTTACCACTTCAAGAACTTGACCATGAACGGCTTTTGGTGCTGCGACAACGCCTTTGTTCTCTTGAAGGGTCCTTCCCTTGCTAAAGTCTAATCGTCTTCCCAAGGTATCCGTAACCTGTCCGCCCGCCTCCCGGACAATCAAATCTCCAGCTGCATGATCCCAAATCTTCTCTTGGTAGGTCGCACTGACTGGTAACCTGAGATAGATGTCACCAGCTCCCCGAGCAATGGAACCATATTTTGCTTGGGAATCCATCCGGACACTCGGCTTAGTAACTCCCAGCTTGGTGACAATTGCATGTTGATCCCCGTGAGAAGAATGTCCTGCTTCAACACTCTCACAGAATGTGGCTTGTGTGATGTCCTCGACCGGCTTCATCTGAATAGATTTGCTCTTTCCAAGTCCAGCAGTACCTAGGGGCCTACTTGTAGCACCTTGACCAGAGACCGCGGAAAACAGGACACCTTTCCCTTCGGCGTCTGTTTGATCAACACCTGACTCTGCGGTCAAGGGTGCTGCATCATCAATTGGAAGGTTTGGGCAACCCAACACGCCAACTTTGACATCTCCATCCACCATCAATGCCAAGCAAACAGCATATTGACCTCCTCTCAAAAAACCTTTGGTCCCATCAATAGGGTCAAGAGCCCAGATTCTTCCCTTACTCCCGCCAGCGCTGTTTCCAGCATCAATGGCGTCCAACATGGCATCAACGGTCTCGATTGGGCCTCCCACAATCTTTTCTGCGTTGGCATCGGTAAGTGTTGTTTCTCTGACGAAGGCCCATATCTGGTCTCGAAGCTTGATATCATTCCTCAACGTGCTTGCCTCCTCTTCTCCAACAATCTGATCACCGGGGAAGTTCTTCTTGATAGCTTGAATAATGAGAGCTTGAGCACCAAAGTCTCCTATGGTGACTGGTGATGCGTCATCCTTGGAGACGGTTCCTTTGGCCTTCTCATGGAAGACTTTCTTGGTGAGAATTGAGGCTCTCTGGACAGCCAGCTGTGCAACTTCCAACTCTTTGCTGTATGTAGACATTCTGGTTGTCGCGAAGAGCGCCTTAGGAGGATGGAGATGATGAGAAAGAAGAGAAATGCGGGGCAGAACTTTCGTCAGCAGGGAAGCCAGAGTGACGATGAGGCCTGAAAGCAAGATAACTCGGTAAGAGAACAATCTGGGGAAAGACTTCGAAGTTTTCCTGGCTTGAGGTGTCATAGATCAAGCATTCCAAGCCATGCAAAATTCATTTCCCATAGGTGAATCGTTGCTGTGGGACTTTTAGCGGAACTGCATCCGCCGCTGTCGTCTCAAAGCATGCGGGCGTTTTTGTGGGCAGGGGGTGGCACGGCCTTGGGGTCGCGCTTCCCCAAAAGTTCTTTCGAGAGCGATGCGACAACGACATGCCTATTTGATGCGTTAAGATATTCAGCCTCCAACTCATTTTTTCCGCTTGGAAATGATTTAAGGGGTAGTGCTTACCAGATACCCACCATGAATGCGACCAAGCGCAAATTCAACGCCCTCCTGAATGGGATTGGGACAAAGTCGACAACTAATGTTTCTTCGACGGGAGCCAGCAATGCTAACTCGAACTCGACTGCGGGTGCAGATTTGCAGGCCAAGAAGCGTCGCCTTGCGGACACCTTGTTAACGAAAGAATCAGATGCATCGGTTTCTCAATCCAGTTCACCTTCAACAATGAGAGACAAAAACATAAGGTCTATGATAGGTCCAACGGAAACTGGCGACGCTCCAAAATACGCTCCTTGGGATCGCACGGCATTCCTGCAGCGCCTGAAATCTTTCTCGAATCTCACCGACTGGACGCCGAAGCCTGCGAAGGTCAACGAGGTCGAGTGGGCAAAACGAGGCTGGGTCTGTCAGAAGCAGGAACGAGTCCGCTGCTCTTTGTGCAATATCGAGATTCTGGTGAAGCTGAACCGCAAGGAGGTAGATGGTAAGGAGGTGCCTGTATACGTGGCGCAAAACATTGGTACGCTTTCTATGAAGGTTATGTTGCAATTTTGTTTACGTTCTTCTAGAGGATGCCCTGGTGGAAAAATATAGGGAGCTCATCGTTACGTCTCATGATGAGAACTGCCTTTGGAGGAAGAGAGGCTGTGATGGTAGGTACTTCTTTGTCCAGAAATACAAATGTGCTAAACCTATGCCTAGATTCTATTTTCAAATTACCTCTTAATCACCCAGGCACAACAATGCATCACCTCCGCGATCGATATGACGAGCTACGCAGAAGAAAGGAGACTCTTCCATATATGATGAATATGCGGACACCACTAGGCTTCAATCTAGACTTAGTTTTGAGCTACCTCCCAGCGGATTTCTTCGCATACTCATCAGCCCAGCATATCGAAAATCCAATCCAACCCGAGATCAACAAGGTGGCATTGCTGATGGCATTATTTGGATGGCAGGGTCATAAACATGCAACATTGGGAGAACAACTTGGATCGGTCTCGTGCCAAGCGTGTTTTAGAGTTCTTGGGCTGTGGCTTTTTAAGAGTAAGGAGGTGAACGAAGCCGGGGATGAAGTCACGGGCGCAGCAATGAATAAGTTAGACGTTGTCAAAGAACACAGGGACTACTGTCCCTGGCAGAATGCGGCTTCACAAAATGGACAGAGGGCCTCTGTCATATCTTCGACAAGTACATTGGCTGGTTGGGAGATCATTGTCCGGATCCTCAAAAACGATCATCATTTGCGGTCAAGTGGAGAACGAACGGGGAGCAGAGGATCGAGACAACTCTCAATTGATAATGCAAGCGAGTATGTAAGCACTTTTGGGGATGTCGATGACGAGGCGGCAAAAAGTGTTCAAGATGAAAAGGAGAAAAGAATGCTTCGTCGATTGAGAAGAGTTAAGTCTCTCTTTGAAACAAAGGGAAAGAAACTGCAGAGGCCTGGGACCAGAAATGAGACGCCCACCTCTTGACAATACTCGACATTATAGAATTCGGGAAAGGAAAAGGAAAAGTATTGTATGACTATGAATTCCCCTGGATCTCGGCGCCACGGATGCATAGCGAGGATACCCCAAATATTTATGGATAGGTTCTGGTGGGAAGTTTGTCTACGAAAACTGAATGGCAATGCAATGTTATTGTGAAAATCCTTTGAGGGCTTCGATGAATGAATTGCAACTTCAGAGCCCCGGTCTAATTGGGTCACGATCCCCTTGAGAACAAATCGTACCGGAGTTAAAGAAGCAGACTCGCTTACTAACTCAACTAGAGCCTATCTAAAGCAAAAGATGTATTGGCCATCAGTGAGCCTTCATCGTACAGATTCTTTTGGGTTTGGTGACCAACTTCTGAGAGTAAACGCGCCCTCCACTCACGCGTAAAGTGGTTTTCCCTAAACCCTGTTTGCCGCTAACGTTGCCTATGACGACGTCGTTGATATACGCGACTTCCCAGGTACGGATTCATTACACGTTAATAAATTTCCAGCGTGCAGTGAGAATGCAACTACGAGAAATCGAATCTCATGAAGTTTGACTCCTTGCAATTCCCAACCAATGCTTTCAACTGACCTTTCATGCCAGAGGTTCCTTCACCCCGCATAACACATTGAGTGCAAGAGAGACACCAAACTTCAGGCAACGGAGGGATTCCCCAAGTCAACAAATCGAGTCGGAAAGATTGCCTGCTTCGACAAGGACGGTATTCTCTCAAGCAGAACTTCCCTTGCGACAGAATCCCTCAGACTCGCCATATCCGACAACCCAAAACCTCAGCGACCTTGGCGATTCCTCCTCACTCTTCTCTGTTAACTCTCCAGCATCCTTCGACTTTGGCAGTGCCATAAAACCTGCAAATAACGGCTGCCCGATCCCTTTCGTCTTCGGCGTTTCAAAGCAAGGAGTATCAGACCAACGCCAACGAGATAAAATGGTCAACGAGAGATCACCGGCGAAACCGCCACCCAAAGCCCCATTGAACGCGATCATGGCCAACGAACAACCCGCGAAGCAGATTGAAGGATCTTATCCCTTCAAGGCGACTCAATCAAACGTGCCTCAATTTGGCCAGCCCACACTACCACACTCACCTCTCAATCGAGCTCCAGCCAGGGAGTCTTCGAGTGTGTTCATTCAGCCCAAGTCTCGACCGGAGCACCACAGAGAGGGAGATAAATCTGGTAGGAAGTTTGACCCTTTTATCTGTAGTTGAGTCTTACCCAATATAGCACATCCCCATATGCAAGCATTCAAAGATGCCACTCGCAAGGTAATCGATCCATTCATGCCCAGAGCCCCTGCTTCGTACCAGACGAACAACTATACGTAAGGAAATCCCAGAATCCTTGCCAAGCATGCTCTGATATGTTGAATAATAGCTCCAACCCTGCTCCGGTTCGAGCACCGGCTATGCAAATGCCCTCTTATACTACAACAAAGGCAGCACCTCCTCAAACGTTTGGTTCTATGGGAGGAACATATGGAGGATTTCAATCCATCAATAGCAACAACTATGTCGATCTCACGATGAATAACTATCGCGAAACATATATTCCCCCAGACCCATACACTTTTGTTGACCCTAAGAAAGCTGAAGAGGATCTCAAAGCTCTATTGGAAGGAGTTATTGAGGACGAAGATGATATGCCTAGGACCAGATTACGGAAGAAGAGAAAGGATTTGGAAGCGGACAGTTTGATGGATAAGCTGAAGGGTTTAAGCGTCGATGAGGAGAAGTTCGAAGTTGCATCTGAGGACGAAGAAGAAGACGACGGCACTGTTGAGGGAGTCAAGGTCAAGCTACTTCCACATCAAGTTGAAGGTCTTGAATGGATGACCGGCAGAGAACTTGGCACCGGGAAGAAAGGGAAGGTACCTAAAGGTGGAATCTTGGCCGATGATATGGGGCTTGGGAAGACTCTCCAGTCTATCTCTCTCATCTTGACGAACCCGAAACCAACCGAGGAAGCCCTCATCACAAAGCGAAAACTCCCCTCTGGCCTAGAGAAGACCACACTAGTCGTTGCGCCTTTGGCTCTTATTCGACAGTGGGAGCTGGAGATCAAGGAAAAAGTCGAAAGCTCTCATGTACTTCGTGTTTATGTTCACCACGGTCCACAACGTACAAAACGCTTTCAGGACCTGAAGAGATATGACGTGGTAATTACGACCTATCAAATCCTGGTTTCCGAGTTCGGAAGTTCTTCCACAGAAGCAGATGGACTCAAGGTTGGATGTTTCGGTCTTCACTGGTATCGAGTCATTCTTGACGAAGCCCATACCATTAAGAACCGCAATGCCAAGGCTACCCAAGCTTGTTATGCTCTGCGTAGTGAATATCGGTGGTGCCTGACTGGTACCCCGATGCAAAATAATCTGGAAGAATTACAAAGTCTTATTAAATTTTTGCGGATCAAGCCTTACGACGACTTAAAAGAATGGAAGGATCAGATCGACCGACCTATGAAGAATGGCCGAGGCGATGTTGCTATCAGACGTCTACGGGCTTTCTTGAAAATTTGCATGAAGCGCCGAACAAAGGAAATCTTGAAGCAGGAAGGAGCACTGAACCCTGGTGGAAAGCCGTCAGCCCTTGGTGAGGCTAGCACCACCGGCTTCAAGGTTACTGAACGCAAGATTGAGAAAGTCTTTGCTGAATTCTCTCCCGAAGAACGCCATTTTTACGAGCGCCTTGAGCAACGTACTGATGCAAGTATCGAGCAAATGATGAGTGGCAAGGTTAATTATGCAAGCGCTTTAGTTCTGCTGTTGCGACTCAGGCAGGCTTGCAATCATCCGAAACTTGTTGCAGGCAAGCTGGCGAAGGATAGCGAGGTTCTCGCAGCCGATACAAAAGTCACGACGAGTGGTAAGTCGAAGTCTGCAAATGCAGAGATCGATGAAATGGCCGAGATGTTTGGAGCCATGGGAGTTGGTACCAAGAAATGCGAGGTCTGTCAGCTGGATCTCGTCAAGGATGCTATTGCAGAGGGCGCCATCCGGTGCTTGGACTGTGAAACCGACTTGGCAGAGGTCACAGGAAAACGCAAATCTAAGAAAGATAAGAAGAAGCAGCGGAGAAACCATCATGATGTCAAGCCAGAATCTCAAACCGCAGTGCGAAAGCCCAGAAACCGTGCTATCATTCAAGACAGCGATGATGAAGACGAGGATGCGAAAGGCTCTTGGGTTGTACCCAAGAACCAACAAGGCTCTCTCATGCTGGGCAAAGCTGGAGGTATTGACGATGAAAATGCGGAGGGTGGCGGCGAGTGGATTGGCTCTGATGATGATACCTTTCCTTCACTGGAAAAGCTTCATTTGCAAGCATCACAGACAGCGAAGAAGGAATCCATCAACCTTGATTCAGATGTTGATTCAGACTCAAGTTCAGCTTCCGAGACAGATTCAGACGACGAGGTCGAGGATGAGTTTGGCTCCTCGGATGAAGAGGCGCAACTTGCCTCTATTGCGACATCTACCAAGATCACCCACTTACTCTCAATCCTCGGCAAAGAAGCCCACCAACATAAATTCATTGTCTTCTCGCAATTCACGTCGATGTTGGATCTCATCGAGCCCTTCCTGCGACAGAAAGGCTTCAAGTTCACTCGATACGATGGCAAGATGAAAAATGATCTCCGTGAGGCTAGTCTCGCCAAGTTGCGCAATGACAAGAATTGCAGAGTCTTGCTATGCAGTCTCAAGTGCGGTTCATTGGGCCTTAACCTTACGGCCGCCACTCGAGTTGTCATCCTAGAACCATTTTGGAATCCAGTAAGCTCGTTTTCCTCACAGCCTTAAAAATGAATTGCTAATAGAGTGTAGTTTGTTGAGGAGCAAGCAATCGATAGAGTTCATCGTCTCACACAGAAGATCGACGTCGTCGTTTACAAGATCACTATCAAGGACTCTGTGGAAGAGAGAATCCTTGACTTGCAGGAGAAGAAGCGCGAACTTGCAAACCAAACAATCGAAGGCGGCAAGGGTGGTGCAGGCAAGCTAGGCATGAAGGAGATTTTGCAACTATTCAGACGTGATGCTGAACATGCTCCACCGCACCCTTCTGCGGCCCAGTATGACTTGGGTGCCAAGCCGAGAATTTTGAAGGAACTCTCCACGTCGAGTAGCGCGGACTCGAGCAGGGAGGGATCAACGGACAGGAAAGTTACACCTCCTACGATTCGGCCAGCTAGTGCAGCTGCCAAAGAGGACGCTGTTTTTGGAAGAAGATGGTGAGCTAGATCTCGTTCTAGACTTAGACCTGGGCACATAAACAACTCTGTAGATGATTTCGTTTCTTGTTCTGTTTGATTAAGGTGTTCTTTGGTATAGGTGTACATACGGTAGGGGGCATAAGGCAATACCCCTTTGGAGTGGCTTCTTAAAAATCAGTCTGTTTTAGACTATTATGGAAAATTCTGTTATCATACAAGCTGTCCTGATTCTGCTGATTATGGCTTTGAGACTATCTTTGAATGTAATTTTACCATTGGTCCTTGTGCTTATGCCTTCTCCCTTTCAGTTTGAAACGACCCACTGTCGCACAAAAGAATCCTGTTGATAGTCAGTAAGACGGCATTCTGGATGCCCAAATCCGGTGTTCTTCACATTCAACTCGGTAATGCGAGTTCTCAACGCACCCCGACTTGAGGGATATTGAGAGTTGCAACGCTCTTTTCCTTTCTGAATGTTCCTCAAGTCAAGGAACATTGACGACTTAGCACTGCGTCACAAATCCCGACAACCGCGACCACTGGTTAGTAGGGAACCCCGATTGCCCTCTTACTGAAGTCATAAGGGACGCACCCAACCAACGAGGCAAATTGCCACTATAGAAGAATGTTGTGTGACACAATGTATATAGTTACTCTTGTACAATCCGTTGAAAACTTCCCGCCTCGTTGCCAGCTTAGGGAGGTAAGGACTTGTAATTAAGTGATGCGTTGGTCCGTGGCATCATTCTGGCACACTGATTGCCAAAGGAAGTGTTTTATTATGATATCATCTTGTTTGATCCTAAGAATAATAATTCCAAGTAGCCCATCTTCGATATTGCGCGTCAGCCTTTCTAACAAGCCCCCGGGTGTTCTCAGTGTCCGCTTTTTTGAACTGGGAAACGAGTCTTCCAAGACCGATCTTGGAATAGGGTGCATGCTCCGAGACCGTGGCGAGGTACCCATACTTCTTGATCCAATTTACAACTTGTGGGTAGATATGTATAGCTGAGAACTTGTCATAATTTGCCATGATAAAGGGGGTATCATCAATTCTTGTTTGGATTTTGGTCGTTTCCTCGGCGATTGAATCCACAGTTCTGGATATTTGGAGGTTTAAAGCATCAGGGAGGTCATCCCCATCTTCTCTTGGCTATGTTTCATCGTCGCTTATCTATCAGATCGTGTCCTTTGTGGTCTTCAGGTTTTTACCAGGTAGCAGTGGAAGTAGATAGTTCTTGAAAACAACGCCTTTGGCGGTGTCTACACTCGAGTCTATCCGATCGATGGAGGTACTGTCAACAGCATCTCTTGGCCTTGCTCTGTCGAGAAATGGCCGAGGTCGTCGGCGAGGCAACTTTTCCTTCCGGAAGCTGTACGAGCTTGGCTGCTTGGCGAACAAGCTTAACCCAGCGACGATTCTCTTATTCCGGCCCAGTTATTCCATTTTCGTCTGAGCTTTCGGCTTCCCGTCGACGTCGAATGGTATCCACTACCTTCTGATCTTAGGGCTGCCAGTTTGCGACTCGGCAGTGCAGTCTTCGAGGTATGTTTGTCCTTCATTTCTTCTTGCATCCATTGTTCGTTGCGGACCATATTATCCCACTAGAAATGACGGGACGATATCTTCCCATTTCTTTGCTTCGCAGGCTTCACAGGCTTCGCCAAGTGGAAGCGACTCTTCAATCTCGCCAAATACTGTTGATGACTGTAAAATATTACCAGCAAGTGCCACAGTCGCCTTAGCCCTTTTCCTCAGAGTCGCCATTGGTTCTTCCTAGCTCCTAGCTCCTTGCTCCCGCTACCTCAGACACATACATGATGATGCCGTCATCAGATGATCAGGCACTGCATTTCAACTCTGGCTCTTGAGCATTCTTGCTGCTGAGAAGTTGGTGATTCTTCCTCTCAGAGAAGACGGATGAGCATGTGCTTGCTGTTGTACAACCCATCGCGCAGCCTGACTGGATGGTTCACCGAATGCTCCCCACGCTCCACCGCAACACGGCAGGAAATCAAGGATTCAAGGATGGCTGCCGGCATGGGACGGCTCCACGGCTCCACAGAGCCACTGAGCCACTGATGAACGAAATTTGACACAAGTAAGGCTTAGGCCGGTCGACGGTTCATCGACTTGCAACAGGCATTGGATCGGGAAGGAACACACTAGAGCAAACCAAGAAGCTTCAACCCCTTAGCTTCCCTGCCTCACGTTGACCTTCCCTACCTTGCACTGGGTGCAACGAAAACTCCACTTAATGACAACAGCTTCCGGCCTAAGAATTTTTCGTTCCCGAGGAAGACATAAGTATTCTCCAGATGCCCCATATTCCTCTTATCCTCTTCAGGCACCTCGGACCTTCCGTACCTACTCAACCACAATCGAGGACGACGACCTCACACATCTCAGCTCATCGAGCCGCCCATCTGCAAGATGTTAGGTTTTGGCAAGAAAGAAGTTCCTGCCATGGGCATTGAATCTGGCTCCGAGACGCAGAATGACCCCTTGGCTGAGATTCCAAAGTCTCGATGGGAGCGGCTGTGGCCTGTCATGGCTTGTGGTGCAGGCCTCTTCTCGGACGGTTATATCAACAACGTATGTACATTTATCATGAGGTCCAACTCGAGTTTTGACAGTTTTTAGGTCATTGGGTCTGTTTCCACTATGCTGGGTAAAATATACGGAACAGAGTACACTGGATCTAGCTCCCAGAAGAACATCTCTGCCATCACCTTTGCCGGTACAGTCCTTGGCCAGCTCGTCTTCGGATACACCAGTGATAAATGGTCGCGCTCGAACAGTCTTCTCCTCTCCACTGTGATCCTCATTGTCTTTGCAGCACTGGGTGCTGGATCCTATGGGGCTGGTGGCAGCATTCAAGGCATGTTTGCTGCCCTGACTGCATATCGATTTCTTGTCGGAATAGGAATCGGAGGAGAGTATCCTGCAGGATCTGTGGCGTGCTCAGAAGCTTCCGGCGAACTGAAGAGTGGCACGCGGAATCGATGGTTTATTCTGTTCACAAATGTGATGATCGACTGGGGATTTGTGATTGGAGCTTTTGTTCCTTACCTGCTGGTTGTGATCTGTACTGAGCAGCACTTGAGAGCAGCGTGGAGAATATCCTTGGGGTTGGGAGTGATTCCACCTTTGCTTCTCCTTTGGCTGCGAATCAAGCTTCAAGAGCCCGAGGAATTCAAGAAGTATGTACTATCCTGAGATCAAGTGCGATTGGACTGATGAGAAGCATAGGGAGAGCATGAAATACGTCAAGATCCCATACTGGCTGGTAATTAAATACTATTGGAAGAGACTGCTCGCCGTGAGCGCCATCTGGTTTCTGTATGACTTCAGTACATATTCTTTCGGCATATTCTCCTCGACTATACTCACCAACGTTATGCCCGCTGATGCCCCGCTTTCACAATCTTTCGGATGGAACACGGTAAGTAATACTTGCTTTATCCCACGTTTGAGGGTTTGGAGATTCTCCTATTTCATCTCATTTCCACCATTGTTCAGTTACCGTCCAGGAATTTTGAGAGGAAAATCGTTGACTGACCGATGATCCAGGTCATCAACTTATTTTATGTCCCAGGGGCAATGCTGGGTAGTCTCTTTTCGGACTGGTAAGTCGATAATGCACTCAATTGCTGTTATCTTTTGCCAGAGCACAGAGCTCGGAAAGTTCCAGAAGCTCGCGGTGTCGGATTATTGAGGATTCTCGTCCTTCTCCCAAGCTTCCTTCTCAAAGGTGAAAATTTGCATGCTAATTTGGTGGTAGGGTTGGGCCGCGCTACGCTCTCGCTGGAGGTGTGCTCGCTCAAGCTGTTGTAGGCTTCATCATGGCGGGACTTTATCCCCACTTGGCCAAACCGGAGAACGTAGCAGGTTTTGCGGTGGTTTATGGTATCTTCCTTTCCCTCGGAGAAGTCGGGCCCGGAGATAACATTGGCCTCGTCGCTTCAAAAACATGCGCAACTGGAGTCCGAGGACAATACTATGCTATTGCAGCCGCCATGGGAAAGATTGGTGCTTTCGTTGGGACATACATTTTCCCATACATCGAAAAGGCTGGGGGCAGCAACACCAATGCCAGTGCTCAGTATCCGTTCTACGTTTCGAGTAGTTTCTGCGTCTTGATGGCATTTATCGTCCTTTTCTGTCTTCCACACATTGGCCAAGATACCATCACGAAAGAAGATATCGATTTCAGGCACTACCTCGAAGCGCAAGGCTGGGATGTAAGACAACTGGGTTTAGTGCAAGGAGAGACGGTCGATAGTAGAGCATCGGCTCAAGCAGCGCAAGTGGAGGCGATTACAGAGAAGAAAGAATGAGTTTCGGTGGTGAAAGCGTCAATCTTACATTCTTCATGTTTATGCGGAATTATTAATATCCTAGGCTTTACCCAAGTAATACAAATGGAATCCAAAACAAAATAATCAATCGTAGGAAGACTCGACGTTCAATTTTGGTTTCTAGCCAATCAGAATCGAGCACCTTTCTGTGCCCATATTTGTTGCCGAACCATTTATCCGGATGTTGACCTCCTCTTTCAGAAGGCCTTGAGCGCCAAAAGGATGACATTCTTCGGAGAATGCGTTTCGTTGTATCGGGTGAGGTCTCAGTGACATGCACAATGTCAGTGCATTCACCTACTCCAGATTGAGAGGCCAGAGCACCACTTCAACCTTCACAAACACCACTCACCATGGCAGCTATCATCGGCTTCGTGAACCGAGTCTGGAACCTCAATTATCCTCCCGAGCCTACAAAGAAAGATGGGGCTATACGAATTGGACTCTTGGGCGCATCAGGGATTGCGTGAGTGAAGCACGAGAGCAGTGAAGGCTTCCAACTAAGTCGCCCACAGACCAAGTGCTGTCATTCAGCCCGCGAAGTCGCATCCCGAAGTGATCATTGCTGCAGTCGCTGCGCGCGATGTAAAGAAGGCAGAAGCTTATGCAAAGAAACATGGAATTCCAATCGTCCACAAGTCTTATCAAGGTTAGTGGTGGGTGGAAATCGTAAGCTTACAGCAGTCTGACGACATGCCGCTTTAGATCTTATTGACGACCCTGCAATCGATGCAATTTACATCGGACTACCGAACGGTCTACATTACGAATGGGCCCTGAAATCTCTGAAGGCTGGCAAGCACGTTCTCCTCGAGAAGCCGTCGGTATCAAATGCCGCGGAAGCCAACTCTCTTTTTCGCCATGAACTCCTCAAACAACCCAATGCCCCAGTCCTCCTCGAAGCCTTCCACCCGCTCTTCACACCTGCATGGCATTTATATCTGTCGCTTCTAGACCCGCCAAATATCGCTTGGGCGCATGCAGTCTTGCCAGTCCCTAGCATCCTCCTTGGTTACGACGATATAAGATATGCGTACAATCTAGCGGGTGGAGCATTGATGGACTGTGGGACATACTGTGCTTTATTTCTACGGAAGATGTTTGGCACGGAGCCTGTAGAATGTATAGAAGCTACGCCGACACTGCCACCAGAACCATGGGACCAGAAGTGTGATCAAGTGATGCTGGCAAAATGGAGATTTCCAAATGGTGGCATTGGGTCTATCGATGCGAACCTTTCAAACCCTGTCCTCAAGTCGAAGCTCCCTTGGTGCCAAGCTATCCATAAGGAGAAAGTGGTTCAAGACGAGTCGCTAAGTGAGGGCAAGGAACATGTGGTTATTAGGACAATTGTTGGGAACATGGTAATTCAGCCTGTAGTATGGCATCGAGTGGACATCAAAGAACAGCACACAATTCGGACCATTGCCGACAAGAAAGTTCTCAAGACATGGACGACGACAGATTACAAGAAGGCTTACACGTGGGAGGAATTCGATGGGAAGAAGCTTGGAGAGGACTGGTGGATCAGCTACAGGTGGATGCTTGAGGAATTCGTGAACAAGATCAAAGGCAGACAGGGAAGCGGAGCTTGGATGTCCCACGAGGATTCGATCCACCAAATGGAGATGATTGACAGCGGATACGTCAAAGCTAGCATGGCGATCAGACCCTCGCATACTTTCCAATAGCAGAATTGGCAGAATTAGCATAGCCGAATCCTTCAAGAGGAGCAAGTCTTGATTGTGACGGCCTAGCCTGCCAGCTGGTGATCGTGTTTCCAACCCTGACGGGATGGACCGAGCGGATGCCTCCTAGGATGACGTCTCTGGGTAGGAGAGAACGGTATTTCTTTCGCAGCAATCTATATGTTAGCATTGGATCGCAGGTGTGCTTCAGTTTCTCTATCTACCAATTGGATCTCTTCAAGGGCGACCCCGCCGAGGGGTAGCACTTTGAAGCAACAACCGAGGGGAACAGCCGTCGTCGTTGCCGTCGTCGTTGAACGCGAATCCTATCAAGAAGGATTGGCGCATCCCTGTGACTTTCTGTCGTTCGTTAGCGATCACACAACAATCCACGAATGGGAAAGGATTACTACTCCCTCAAGGCACATTTCGGGAAGTTCTTGCAACAATTCATGCGCGGACGAAACGTTTTATATGGAAGGATTTGACAGCACGGGCCGTGCGCGCCCGCTGTCGCAGCCACCACTGTCAAGAGAGGCGCAGCCTCAGGACGAATTGAATCATGTCGATGTGAGTTCCGACTCCGAGGGTCTGGTCACCGAGCGACAGATCTTGACATGGGCTCGTGGGGTGCGTGCATGGGAATGCATTTGCATTGGTCTCTCGAGCCCCTCTTCTCTTGTGCAAGTAAGTGAAGGAATATGTAAAGGTCTGGAGCTGCTTCGAGGAGGCGCAGGTGTCTCCCTGGTCCTAGCCCGAGGTGTGGAAATCATTTTTGTATTCTTGTATATTCCTTCTCTTCTCTCCTGTTAGCTCAGTCGAGTTTATTTCTGGCAAAATGCTGTCCAAGTTGTTGTTTTTTTCTTCTCTTCAATGGCTTCCAACAGCGGCACAAGTTTATTTCAACCAGCCGACAGCCGGCGAGATCATCAATGGCGGTGTTCCATTCATTGTCTCTTGTACGGATTCTTATACTGCGCCTTACTTCAGTCAGATGACCAACTTCTCCTTGCTCCTGCTTGCTGGCACTTACTCGTCTCCGGTAAGTAAAATTCCACACCACTTGAGAGCAATATTGACTCCAGCTAGGTTACGCTATATGCATGGAACCTCTCCAACACCTCTCCCTCTACCGTATCAAACAGCGTTACATTTCCCCCTTCCATTGGTCCCTCGGCAGCCTCAGCCTACTTTCTCGGTATCAAAGGGTCAATCCTCGCCAATACTTCCATATCGATCACCTATTTCTCCCCACAATTCACGCTGCATAACATGACCGGAGACACCTCACTGATACCCTACATCCCAGTTACTACACCAACAATAACTTCATTGGTAGTAGGTGGTACCACCATTCCCGTGACCGAAACTGCAAGTCCGGGTCGTATGATAATGTGCTCATCTTCGGATGGCTCTGTCCAAGAAATCGGAGAAACTGGCGGGAACGGACCAGTTCTAGATAGGAATTGTGAAGTTGAAGCGTTGAACTATTTGGAGGTGCTAGTCACGCAAGTCAGAACGGTGACTGCCTTCCAAGCACCAATCGTCACTACACCGCCGGCTTTTGCTGCTTTCTCAACCCTACTGGCTGCGTTTACGCCTTCGAGTTCTGAGTCTAGCAGTTCGCCCTCTGCTACAGCTTCAGGTCAGTCTCCTACAAGCACGAGCAGCAATACAAATATTGCAGCTACAAACACGACGAATGCGCAGAATCCGAAGATGGTGGAGATGTTGATCTTTGGGGGCATCACGCTCGCGACTGTCATCATTTTGTTCTTCATATGGATGAAGTACGGAAGAAGGCGGTATGCACATGGTGGATGCGAGCATCGTGGTTGTGACTGCTCCGGTATGACGAAGATGTGGGATAACGTGAGTCGACCAATTCTCTACGGAAAGGTGAAGCTGGACACTGAGAAAGGAGGCCTGGTTACTGTTTGGCGGAAAGAGAGGGAGAGTGAGGAAAGCCAAGGAAGTAGGGAGCTGGATAGTAGTGGAGTGAGAAGAGAGCTAGAAAGTAGTGAAGGAAACAGCGAACTGAGTGCGCGAGCAACGGAGACTGAAGCTGCCGCTGAGCGGCCGAGAAGATCCATCGCTCCGGAAAGAAGAGCGACTTCGACATCGGACAGAAGGAGTCGGCGTACCATCTTGGCTGAATTAGAAGGCGATACTGGTGTGGACACACCGGAGTTGCCAACACCAGATTTCAAGCGTCAGATGATAGATCCCATACCGGTACCACAGATCGATAAACGAGCAGTCGTTGTTGGGAAGTGTGAGCAAGGGATGGTTGTGAGAGGGCGAGAGGCTGCTGTTATAGTGGCCGTGAGCAAGCGCAAAAGAAGTGATTCGGGGGCAACGGCGACCATACAACAATCGGGAGATCTGTTGCACATCCCCCCAAAGGAAGCACCAGATGCCTGCGAGGAATTTTTGCGGACCAAACGGCAGGAACAGGTCGGGGTGCTAGCGGATGCTACAAGGATACGGATGATAAGGAAAGAGAGCTATGTATTGAGGAAGTCGGAGGAAAATGAAGAGCGCGAGAAGCGGGAGGTGACCGAAGGAGAAAGCTGTGCTTCTCCAGTTGTATCTCCATGTGAACATTTCGTGTCTATATCTTCCTAGAAAGTATTTCGGTGTATAAAATATTCAAGTACAATGTCCACTTCCAAGCTCTCACAGGGGAGATCAATCGGTCAGGGCTGAGAAACTATCTACCAAAACATTAGCTCCGAGCACTACTCTTCAGCATACGTAGTCCTCGACATACGTCGTCTTTCAACGTACCTCAGTTCTCAAACGTGGCTTTTACTAGTACCTTCTGCAACGCACCACTCAACCTCTCCGGCGCATGAATAACTTTTGTTAATGTGAAAATATGAGGCGCTTTATGTTAGGGATCACCTATGTTTGCGTTTCAAAAAGGAAGCAGCATATCTACGGGGTAGGTGAGCTGTATAGAGAAGACGAGTTGTAAGGGGATGATGAGTTATGTGATGAATATAGTAGTATTTATTATTTTCGTTCTCCGAGCTAAGTTCATTTGCAGTAATATAAATCTACTCGCACTTCTTCCTCCGCGAACGTACATGCACCTTGTTGAACATTCGAGGATTGCGTCTCTTCTTCTATCCACCATCATGGGTATGTTATGCTATTGGGCGACTGAGGGGATGAACGCTTTTCCTGATCCAAAGACAGGGCTTGTCTCCGGTATTAAACTCCACCCATTTCATGTTGAGACCCAAGACAGCGTTCTACAAGCCAGTCTACATGGTGGCCATCTTTTCTATCTTTCGGATCTCCTATCCCTCCCCCCCCAAGAACCTTCGCTTAAGGAAAAGAATCTGGTATCTTACAAAACAAAATATCACATCACAGGAAACCCCATCCCTTATCCTACTCTGCCTTCTCCTTCTTGGTTTTCTTAACTTTCGGCACCCTAGCTAACCAATACATTCCCACGGCTGCAAATATATTAAACACAATGAACACCCACATCAATCCAAAATTCCTCCATCTCAAGCTATAATCCGAATTCAGATTCTTTAAAAACGTGTTCGTATCCTTTACAGAGCAGAAGCTGCAATTCGTCGTCTCATTCTCGTCCAGGAGATACCCACCTGCCTCGGAAATGTACGTTTGCATATAATCCCCGCAAGATTCGCCAGAGGGCGGATTGAAATGCAAAAACTCGATAGGATTGCAAACGACTTCTGAGTTGGCAAGTCCAACTGATATCATGCCGGAGACGAGGTAAGTAAATGGTGAGATACGATACATGAAAATCCAGAAGCGTGGTAGTGTTTGTGGTGATGCCAAAACACTGTTCATCGTCAACAAGCAAGCTTCACAATTCGAAGGCGGATACAACTCACCCACAGAAAATCAAACACAGTGAGAACATCAGGTTCGCCACATTACCAGCCGTCTCCGCGGTTTCTATGCCTGCAACTACGAAATCGGTAAACGTGCCAGCAAACATTAAGAAACTCCAGATGAAAAGGAACATCAGCCCGCCTCGTGATGCCGTCTCTCCAGTCGGTTCTGCGTTTCGATACAGGCCAATTGGATAGTACCAGCAGAAGTAGATAAGAGCTCCCATAATCGTATTCCAGGGCATCTCAACGATGATATTCGATAAGATAAACACTTTCCAAGAGTAAGTCTTGGAAGGTCGTTCACGAGCTTCGTAGAGATCTCGTTGCGTGACGAAGTGGGGCATGATTTGTTGACACAGATTTCCAAAAACGGTCAACAACATGAAGATGCTAAAGAGCTGGTTTTGCATTCCTTGTAGCGAGTTGGGGGACTGGTAGAATGAAAACCCAACGAAGAGACCAACGGCTATACAGAGTGCTGTCTTGCTGTATAGGTAGGATGGTGTGCGCCAATATTGCTCAAAGACTCGGACTGTGACGGTCCAAAGTTGAGTTGTAAGAGGTGCAGCAAATGGGTCCAGGGCAGTGGGGTCATCGTCGATAGGCTTCTGGCTGAGTTCTACCTTCATATCTGCTAAAGCTGCTTTGACGGCCTGTCGTTCCGGAGAGTTGTTCCACACCTGAAACCAGTCGATAGTTGTTTCTGAGCCAGGAGCTGCTCCAATGACCTGTCTTCTGTTAGCTTCGTCCTTCGATTCTACAGGACTACTCTACCTCAAGCATAACTTCAGCAGGGTTCTCATCAGGACCGAATTTTCTGGAGCCATTCCGTTCGAAGTAGCTTGTCAACATCTTAGAGTTCTCGCCAATGTCCCCAAAGTATACAGTCTTCCCACCAGCCGCTAGAAACAGGAGTCGATCGAATGCCTGGAAAAGGATGGCAGATGGCTGATGAATAGTACACAAGATAGCTTGGCCATTATCTGCAAGCTTTCGGAGCAGGGCACAAATGGACCAGGCAGTCTGACTGTCTAGACCAGAAGTTGGCTCGTCAAGAAATAGGAGAAGGGCAGGTTTAGCTGCCAATTCAACTCCGATTGTGAGACGTTTCCGTTGCTCCACGTTGAGTCCTGGGTGTTAGAGAGTTAGACGAGAGAGGTCCACAAATATACGAAACATGGGAATTGAAGGCTACATACCTTCACCGGGTACACCAACAACAGCATCCGCATATGCCTCCATCTCTAAAACTTTGATAACTTCATCGACGTAAGCCAGCTTCTCTTCGCGCGGGATCGCCTTTGGTTGACGTAATATAGCGCTGAATGATAAAGCTTCCCTAACCGTTGAAGTGGCTAGATGTAAATCTTGTTGCTGTACGTAACCAGTTTTCCGCTGAAATCCAGTGTCCCGCTCTCGGCCATCCACAAACATTTGGCCAGTTACTACTCCCATAGTTGTTCGACTTGCCAAAACATCGAGAAGTGTTGTCTTTCCTGCTCCAGAGACACCCTGTAAGAGACATCAGAATTAAAAGCCAAGGGTAGGGGAATCCTACGAACCATCAGAGCAGTCAATGTTCCAGGCTTTACCCATCCATCGACATCATTCAAAAGTCTCCGAGGCCCTCCCTTTATCTTGATATCATAGCTCACGCCATCCCAGTGAAATACTGCGGTTTGCTTCTGGATACTGGCAGGCGCATCGGGAACTGTCTTCTCCCGGGAAAGAACTGTTTCAGTATTCACTCGATCATCAACGTTTGCTTCTTCGTCAGCGGTTTGGACAAGATCTGGTACACGACCTCGTCGGAATAAAAGGACTTCTCCCTTTGATTTCTTCGCGGAAATAAATTCTGTGGCGAGAAGATACACGGCACAGCCAAATATCATCAAAGCGATCATGATACCAAGGTTTCTGAGGATCGTCAGCAGCTGAAGTAGAGGTTTCGACCTGATACATGACGTACCTCCACAAGTGAGAATAATAGTATTGGAAGTTGAGGTTGATATATGCATCGCCGTCCACGAAGTCTGCTCCTGCGGCAGCCCCCTAACCATTGACGAGTTAGCATTTTCCTAACTAGATGTTCCAACAGCAAGTGGAACGATGAAAATTTAGTGCCTCAACAACATGTCAAACAACGACAGGCCTCTAAGGGTGTTTTGGGAGCACATGGAGGAAGAGTGTCTCAAAAAAATGGAGCGAACATCCTGCTTACTGTGGTTGAGCAAATCCTCTCATCGGGTGTAATATTAAAATAGGAAGGACCCGCAGGAACGAACATTGATGCCGAGCAAGGAATCTTTCGGTCATGAAACTCGTTAATCATAAGAGACTCGAAGCCGTATGCTACAGGGTTTATCCAATTAAGCCATCGGAACCATGGATGCATGTATCGTGTTGGAATAGCAAATCCAGTGTAAATGACCAACGCCAGGATGAAAACAGCCGCGGGGGCCATCGCCTGCGATAGGGTCCGGGACAAAGCTCCAATAGAGCGGAAGTACATCGATATCGTCAGCGTGCACATGAACGTGAATAAGTAGAATATAAAGAAGTGTCCTGGAGTTCTGCGAAGGTTGGTCATGAAGTAGAGAGCAAGATTGAAGACGGTGGCAGTCCCGACTTTATTTGGCATATCACATATCATCGAGGCTGTAAAAATGTTATTTAATATTCCAGAAAGAGGATGAACAACCACGCAATTCATACCTATCGCTTCAGCAAACGGGTGGTAGAAGGCGTACTTGGCATGCTTTTCCACGATGGAGCGTTGAGCATAGAGGGTCAAGATCTAAAATGTTTTCAGTAACTTATGTGTTTCGGTTCGAAATAGGAGTATACCTCTAGAGAGCTTTGAAATGCAGCCATCAAAATGGCGAAGAAGAGAAGGGCACCCCGACTGTATAGAGCTGATGTCTCGTTCTTCAGGTTGTAGAAGACGCTGCCGATTATGAGAGCCATGCAGGCATTACCGATGAAACCTGTGAGCATGAGGCTCATGTCTCCTTGAAGGCGTTGGAATCCGCGATCGATGCAAAGCTTGACCTGCATGGAAATCGAGAGGGTATACGGAGATTTTATACGTCTCGCTTGGACTTAGTAAGCTGTACACGGCAACAAAGGTCTCCTGGACTCACTGTGACTTTGCTTGGGCAGCTAGACGAGTCAGCAAGTATAATAATAATAAAATGCAAACGAAATGCTTACCTCGACGACTCTCCTTAAACTTCTCAAGGTAATCACCTCCAATCGGGTACAACCGATCAAACTCGTCGATTTCTTGCAAAAGATGGGCCCTGTCGTCACTCTTATGCCATGCCGCCGCAAATTCATCAGGCGTAAATGGAGTTTTCCCAACGAATCCGTTACGAACAATGCGTTCTGCAGGGCTAGTGATGGAAGTAAGAAAGTCAGCGGTAGTTTGTCGTAGTGGACATTCAAATCCCATAGCGATGAAGTATTCTTTCGCTGCGTGAATTTCTCCGAAATAAATCTGCCTCCCTTCATACAGGACCGCAACCTTGTCGAAGATCTAAGCAGCATACTTGTTAGACATATCTCCAAAAGAAGGGGCCGTACATACGTCATAAATCGATTGTGATGCTTGATATATGGCCACAATTGCAGACGAGCCAGACATCTCAGTCGATAGTCTAAGATTTCTGACAAACTCCAATGCAGTTGCACTGTCAAGGCCTCTTGTGCTATTGTCCCAGCACTGTAATGGACTTTGGCCAAGAGCTCTGTTAAGCGGAAAGTCAGCAATCTACGAATTCGGTTTCTCAAGGAGACGGTCACTTACGCTTCTGCAATACTAACACGCTTTCTTTCTCCTCCGGACACCCCGCGAACAAAGTCATTTCCAACTTTGGTGTTGAATGTGTGGCTTAGTCCAAATACCGCCATAATCACATCTCGCATATGTTTTGCGTACTCTTCTCTAGTGACTCCTGGTATCCTGTTTCTGGGAGCTGGTCACCAGTCAGCAAGTTCCGTCGTGCAGACAGAATGATACACCATACCTCTAGCTCGAGCAGCAAACTCTAGTGTCTGAGCAACTGTTAACTGCGGGAAATGAACATCGACTTCAGCTTGATATATGCATTCTCCTCGGAAGTCGTTGTGCATCTGTTGCATGGAAATTCCCTGGTAATTGATGTACGACTGGGAATCCACAAAGAAACCGTCGGTTTCCCCGGATATTGTCTTCAGCAAGGTGGAACACCCACTACCAGGCCTTCCAAGAACAACCTGATAGATCTCGAGTCAGCACTGCTTGGTATAGAGTTTTCAATGTACCAGACTCTCCCGGTCAATTAGGGAGAAAGGGTAGATGTAGAAAATCTCACGAGCATCTCTCCGGAGCGAACCAGTCCATCGAAGTCTCGAAGGATTTGGATCTTTGTCTGCTGTCTCCTTCCAATAATCCTCTTGAACAAGCTGCCAAGTTCCAATGGGTAATTTCCGAAAGTTTTCTGATAGTCTGTGGCTTCACCAAATCCATGGGCGCTAAGATTTTTGTAAGCAACTCCGGCAACCCTTGAAGGGTATCTCTCCGGATCTCTGGATTGAATTCCAATCAGAGCCTTCATCCATGCCCTGGGACTGAATTTCTCTGATAAAGGGTCCAGTAAAGGGTTATCATTGCTATGGAAAGGGTTGGCATTTCCGACCTCATGGCTCCTGATAGATTGCTCGGTTAGGGCTCGTGCAAGCGTGTGAATTTTCTCTCCGTCATCTGAACTATCTAAAGCTGAAGGTTCTGTGCTTTTCTCGAGAGGTGGTTGATTGTGATCTTTGTCGGCCAATTTTTCTCCTACAGACTCTTCAACCTTGGCAACAACACTCTCAGCCTCAGGAGCAACAGCCCATGGCGAGGCAGAAGGCATTGCGAGTCGATGGGATATTGGTGGAACGGATCATAAATTAATTTATTCTTTGAGTTGAAGACGAAGGAGTGACGTATGACTTGTAGCCATCGTAAGGTGCAGTGAATGATGAGATCAAAGGACGTCGCGAGAATTTGAACTTCAGGGTCTGCAATCCCACGCGTAGAAGGAGCTAAATTCCGAATACGATTAAGAGCACGGCCGCCAGGCGGGGTTCCCGCTCAGGGATCTGGGGTGACAGCGCCCTATCGGCGGGGGGCTTAGGTTATGTGGGCTTCGGACGCTGTCAGGTCGGCTTGCGGTGGGGCCAAAGCAGCCACTTATGGTACAGGCACTTTTGCAACCATCAGACGGAGAAGTTGAACTCTCAATATAAATACAACATCGGTGCGCTGGATAGAGGCACCCGTGATGGTTCCACTCGAAATATCCAGCTTAGACTTTGGAGAACGAACACTTGATAAGTGCCTTCTGTAATTCAATGTCAACCCATGGCGAAAGCAAGCTTCTCGTTTGGACGAGCAAATGAACACTTGCTGCCCACGGATTCCAGGTGCACCCCGAAAGACGGCGGCTAAGCACAGTCAGATCATTATTTATGCATGCCGTACAAAGTTGTGCAAGGGAGGAGTTGTATTTCCCCGATATGGGCAACGATTCGGCTTGGACTAACCAACCTCGGCCACATTTGCGGTCCTTTTTGATTCGACGTCGTAACAGCAGCTGATGTATCAAGGAGTCTTTCCCTCAGAAGGTTCAAATTCAAGGAACCGTCAAGGTTTGGCGCATCTTAAGGTGCTCTTCCTTCCCTTCCGATTCAATCTGGAAAGTTTTTTTTTGCCTTGCGAGTGAATGCGAACACGAACACGAATAAGAGGCGCACGTCAGGTAGCCAACCCATGTTGAACCCAACCACGAGAAGAGCATGCGAGCTATGTGAGCAGGGACAACATCTGACTCGACGGAGCGCATCGACGACACATGATGGATCAAAGAGCAAACCCCAGTCAATTATAGATGAACGAATATCAAAATGAATAGTGCTTCGCCCGCTTGGACTTTGGGTGTGAGGCTATTGTGATTGCGAGTGCAATATCAGAGAACGGACCCTAAGATCGTTTCCCGCAGCTGATCCGAAAAATACGAATACAATGACTACCCTCTAGCTTCCTTACTTATCCGTATATTACTAGCCTTTCCTCTGATATATCTGAGATGTCAGATACGCCAGAATTAATCTTTTGGTTTCCCTCTGCCAGATCGACGCCGCCCAGAAGCTTCAGCTTCCTCCTTGACGTGAGCGGGCTTTGTCAAGGCCTTCGTGGTCATTCCTCTCTTCTTCACTATCATCTCGTCCTTATCCTCGACTTTGGTGGGCTTGGTAGGAGGTTGGCTGGAACCGGCAAAATATTTGGATATCTTTGTGGCCTTAGACTTCTTGCTCCGTCCGTTCAACTCCTCATCCTCGGCATCTGAATCCTCCTTCGGGGCGGCCTTTCTTTTCGTCATTCCGTTGCTCTTGCCAGCCTTCTTCGCAACAAGCTTTTCGTCTCCGTTCTCATCCTCGTTCACATCTCCAGCAACAGCTCCAGTCTTCTTCTGTACGCTGGGAATCACGCAACTTGTTCTACCACCAACGGTGAGAAATGTGATCTTGGCTCCATTCGGTAAAGTGCTAACGGAGTCTTTCTTTCCCTTTCCCCATCGATGCTTGAAAAGCCAGTCTTCGGGGAACTTGCTCGAATCTGCCAATAAGTCCACGGCAGTTTGGCAAACATAGAGAATGGACTTATGAAGTTGTTTCAGCTGAGCCGAGGAGAAAGTATCGCTATACTGTTCGGGATGCAACTTGGCGTTATACAATATCTCATCACTGGGTTTCCATTAACAAATTTCAAGGTGCAGGGGACGTCACTCACCCAACCCAATTACCAATGCCACTTATGTTTGCCTGGTCCAACAAGAGAGCCTTGACAGGCACATGTTTCTTCTTCATCTTCTTTTCTAACCACTCTTCAGTTAGAATATCTGTGTCGATTGTCGGGTCCGGTCCATTTTCTTTGAGTGGCGTTGTCTTTCTGATATCCTCTGCTGCACAGTCCACAAGCCGGACGCGTCCAAACCTCCTCGAATCCGAGAATGCAGCTTCGACTTTCGGTTTACTGTCAGTTTCCAAGATAAACTTCCAGTACTTCGGTGGCCATTCTTCTCCATCTTCGTCCTCTTCTTTTGGACGATAATGCGCTAACGGTTCGCCTCTGACGTGGATCCACCCTTGTAAATCAGAACGTGCTGTAGATTATGGAGCGGGACCGTCACCTGTCATCCCTAAGTGAAATACGGGATGGGGAGGTGAAGACATGATAAGCCTTTGATAGAATTAGTTTGATGGTATAGTGAGGTAGGACGGGGATGCCTGCCAGAAATATTTTCCTTGACGACCAGCGTCCAGGACCTTTTTGCCCGTCATAGCTTTCTGGAATTCCGCTCCACTCGTACCAGCTTTGCCAAAGACATTCGTATCATCTTGAGCTTTAACAGTTGCGAGAGTCTTGCCAACCAGGCTTTTCTTAAGGTAGTGGACAACGCGAGCAACTAAATGAGTGAAATAAGCAATAGCTTTAGAACCTTATATGGAAACCTACTTACCTTCTGCAATTTCAGGCATGTTGAAAGCTGACTAGGACTGAGGTCCTCGGTTTGCACCTTTTTTCGTAGTTGATGGACAGTGAGCGGGTGCTTTGTTAAGATTAAATCAGAAGATGAGATGAAGTCTCGAGTAACGTGACCATGATCGTTGATGCCTCATTTTCGATTATCGGGATTGCCCCCAACCTCGGCCCCTTCACATGAACTGCCGGAACTTCACGAGCAATCAATTTTCTCCCACAAAACCCCTGAGAACCATTTCCCTTCCTTCCTTCCAACCTTCCTTCCTTCCAACCTTCCTTCCTTTCCATCACCTCAATCAGTCTTTCAAAATGGTCGCAGACTCCCTGGTCTACCACCCATCGGTGGCCCATTATCTTAAGTTCGTCGCAACCACAGTAGGACGAGATAAGTTGCTACGAACCCTCCAATACTTCTCCCGATTCTACGCCTGGTACCTCTTTCGCACAAATGGCACACCTGGGCAAATCGCGCCCTTCGACGCAATTAAGAAGCAATTCGGACTTGCGCGAAAACTGATGCGCGTGGGCAAGAACGTTGAGCACTTTAAGGCTGCAGCCATTGCAGCAGACTCCAAGACTTTGGATCCCGTAATCAAATACTGTGCTGTTGGCAGACAGTTGGGATATGCCGGATATCTCACATTCGATGCGGTCACATATTTAGATGCTGCCGGCATCAGGAAGAGCCCTGCGACCCAGCGGCTGCAGAGAGAAGCTTACAGGTGTTGGATGATTGGACTTTTGTTCAGCACCGTGTCAGGAGCATACTCTCTATACAATCTAAGACAGCAATCAGCCAGGCTTGACAAGAAGGAGGGAGAGGATGTTGTTGCTAGCAAGAGGATCGAGAAGTATGCGGGCCCCACATGCTTCACATACCAAATAGTTTGCTAACAATTATATTCAGAGAACGTGCTGCGATAAATCTCCAACTCGTTTCTGACCTTTGCGATCTTACTGTTCCTACCTCAGCCATTGGCATTACGAACTTTGATGACGGATTCGTTGGTCTGGCAGGAACTGTGAGCAGTTTGATTGGAGTCTATACACAATGGAAGAAGACTGCTTGAGCAGGGAAACAAATTGGGTTAAGAGGTTGATAGGAGATTAAGGATTGAAGATTGTATGTAAGTGGGCTTTGAATATTACCATGGGGTTTTGTGGAGTGCTAGGAATGAGATGACTTGCGCGCTTTTCCACACAGAGGAGAGTAGTAACGTACGCTTTCCACGAACTTTTCAAAACCAGTCAATATGAGTGACGTTATAGCCACTTTGTGCATTATTGCTGGATGGTGAAGGCTACCATAGCTCTGCGCTCATTTCCAGGTTCAGAGCCCAAAAGTTTGACGTACTGTCAAAGTCCAGCGACTACCAACCAGTTCAGATCTCGTCTGCAAATTACTCATTAACATAGAGGAAGAAGACCGAATTAAGGCTGCAAATATTCGGTCCCGGTTTTCTCCTATATTCAATCCATTCTATTGACTTGAGCAGGCTACCAAGATCTTCTTGTCTTACCTCATCCCACTGGGGTGTCAAACATCTGTTTGAGCACATCCTGTTCTGTTCCTTCTCACGTATCTCGTATCTCATGACGTGAGAACTTGAATCATACCTATTCCTTGGAGAAATGTGTCTGGTTGAGCTGGTGAGCTGGAAAAGATAAGCTTGGTGTATTGTTAACACTACTTAGAGCAGTTGAAAGAGTCCAATAAGACTTTGAGAAGAATTTCAAAACTCCTATGAAAATCAAACTCGCTCTGGATTTTAAAAAGAGCTAAAGGAAGCAATCCCTTGCTAAAGTTTCTTCATACCTGTACGCTCACCCCTGTCTGCCAACCCCGCGCTAGTGAAAAAAAAGCTTCCAGCCTTGTACCAACTCGTTGTCGAACTATTTCCCCACTATAACAGAAACATGAAATCCAAAAGGTGACATTAAGTCTATTGTCGCAATGGGCAAGTCATCCAAAGACAAGCGTGATGCTTATTACAGACTCGCAAAGGAACAAGGATGGCGCGCACGGAGTGCCTTCAAGCTCCTTCAGCTCGATGAAGGTACCATGAGCCACAAATCTCAATTGAGCTCCCAACTAACAATCTGCCATAGAATTTGACCTCTTCGCCGATGTGACTCGAGTCGTTGATCTTTGCGCAGCTCCCGGAAGCTGGAGTCAGGTTCTGTCTAGGGTCTTGATTAAAGGAGAGAAATTCGGTCGTTCAGCATGGCAAGACAAGGAGGAGGTGCTACGGCAGCAAATGCTGAAGCTTCGTGACAACGAACCCTTGGCCGCAGAAGTAAAAGATGAGGCAGAGGATGAGGCAGAAAAGGCGCCCGAACTGAAACCGCGCAAAGACGTCAAAATTGTAGCAATCGACCTACAACCCATGAGCCCTCTTGAAGGCATCACCACTCTCCGCGCAGACATCACACACCCAGCGACGGTACCTCTCCTCCTGCGCGCTCTCGACCCTTCATACGACCCCGAATCGAAGTCCCACCATGCCTCACATCCTGTCGACCTTGTACTCTCAGACGGCGCGCCGGACGTCACCGGTCTACATGATCTCGACATATACGTGCAATCCCAACTCCTCTTTGCTGCGCTCAACCTTGCACTTTGCGTCCTCCGCCCTGGAGGAAAATTTGTTGCCAAGATATTCCGGGGCAGGAATGTGGATCTCCTATACGCTCAACTGAAGATATTTTTCGAGAGAGTAGTGGTTGCGAAGCCACGCTCGAGTCGGGCGAGCAGCGTGGAAGCCTTTATCGTCTGCTTGAACTTCTCTCCTCCCAAAGGATTTGAAGCTAGTCTTGAAGAGCCGTTAGGTATAGGTGATAAGCTGCCAAATATGGTTAAGGCAAGTGTACAGCAGGAGCCCATTGTTGCCCCTATGATACTGCAAGATCCAAGCACGGGGTCCTGGTCTGGAAGTAAAGCTAAGCCTCCTCTGGTGAAGAACGAGGATGGCGTGTACGAGCTCAGTCTCCCTGAAGACGAAGAAAGTGCAAGACGGGAAGGGAGATGGATTGCTCCGTTCCTAGCTTGTGGTGATCTGTCTGCTTTTGATGCAGATGCTTCGTATCACTTGCCCAAGGATAGAGTCACTCTGGATCCGGTACAGCCTCCAACTGCACCTCCATACAAGCGCGCTCTCGAGATGAGGAAAGCTGCTGGAGGAGCCTACGGAAAGACGAGCGTAAAGTGATCATTGACACAAGTGTTGCATTTACAGCGGGCATAGCGTGGCGTTTGGCAGCATCATGGATAGAAAGAAGTTCCTCTGTTTTCGATCATACACATCAGTCGCATAAGTCATCAAGTGAGACCTTCGGTGATGATGAAATGAGGTATATTCCGGATATGCTATCGAGATATATTTGTACTTGGGTAAAGGCAAAAAGCATCCAACGATAGTCTCAAGTGCCGTTACAACCGCCAACTCCAATCAAAATTTGTGGACGGAAGATGCCATAATAATCAAATTTTACTCCCATTATCCGACATGCTATATCACTTTGTGATAAAGCCAAGGTAGTCAGCCACGATTAATGTCACCATCCTATTTGCTTTCGTCAGACACACTATTATTCTTTCAGGACATGGGCAACTTACGCGTGCGGTGCAATCCTCACATAGTACGTACTAAACCCCCTATAAAACCTCAACATCCCCTCGTCTCTTGCAACCTTCTTAAAACAGTCCACCATGCTCTTGTATGGCAATGACCCATCCGGAGCCTTTTGCTGCTTCTGCAGCCTCGTCTTCACAAAGTCGAACGGCAAGCTGAAGAAACTTGCAAAAAATCCAGCCACAGCACTCGCAGTCAAAGTCTGCGCTCTCGATGACATGGAAGTATCCTTCAGTCTCTGCTTAGCCTCCGAGAAGAAGGCCAATTGGCCGAAGTTCAAGGCCATGGCTCGTACAACTGTTGGCGCAGCACCTGCCCAAAGCGCACCAACTCCCTCAGACTTCGCAATGCTGCTGAGAGCATCAATCACAGATTTGTAGTTCTTCCTTTGTGCTGCAGGCTTCAGGCCGTCTGATTGCATGCGGATGAGAGCCAGGTCGGCGGGGTTGCCAATCATTGCTGCGAGACCACCTGCGGATAGACCAGCTGCTGCGCGTTCCTTGAAGCCAATTTGGTTGCCCTTCTCTTTCGCCCGGACAGTGAGCGATTTCATGAAAGTGTCAAAGAACCCGAGTCGCGCGGTTGTGTAGACCGCTTGTCGGAGGAGACCTGCCGAGAGTCCAGTGTAGAGATCCATTACTTTGCCCTGGGCAAGAATTTCCCTCGTCACTGATAGTGGTGTTGGCTTTGGACCTGTCCTGGCACCCTCGCCAGCCAGCTGGAGACGCACTTTGATCATGTCAATCGGCTGAATAACCGTCGTTGCTACCATGCCTGCCGTTCCACCGTTTATGAATGGGAGAGCGCCTCTCATGAACGGCGTGTGGAGGAAGTCGTTTTTGGCAGCTATGGGGTCCGCTTTCGCGGTGTCTGCAATCCGCTTTGTGGCATCCATTGCCTCGGACGTCTTGTTGCGCGCAGCTTCAGCGGCTTGCTTGATTGAATTGGTGGTGGACATCGTGGAAGGGTTGAGGAGGGAGGAGGAGGGGGGGTGGTAGATGATAGTGAGGTCGAGCAGCTTGAAGGCTATCGCCAGGGGAGGAAGCTGTTAGCCAGCTGAGCTTTGGGTGGGAGACACAAAAAGCGGAAGACATGTTGAGCATATGAAAGATTGTGTTGTGCTAGGCGTTGAAACTGGTATGCAGCCTTGGGGAGAGGGTGGGTCGCAACACCAGGCTGATTGGCCTTGCCGCTCAGCATTGGGACGCGGGAAGTGGAATTGGCATATGAAAAGCACTGAGACACGGCGAAATCGGACGGAGAAACAGAGAGATAGCCTTGGTAATGTGAAGCAAGACACACGCGGCGATGGAGAAATGGCCGAAGAGTGAGGACTCACTTGCGGTTGTCGCACTGGCACTCGCCGGTCTGTTCCTACCGAGTCTTCGCGAGTGCGCCCGTCGCGCGGGGGAGGGTGGGTGATTGGGTCGAGGAGGATGGCGCTTAGCGACCGGGCGATGTCAGAGGCAGCCTTGTCTAGTGAGGCCGTGGGAGCATGGACGACGTCGTCGATATGAAAAGGGCGGTGGTGTTTTGATGAGGGAATAAAAAGAGCGAGGTCGGATTGGAATGATAAATATGTGCCTGGGCGATGCGTGTTTGTGGTGGTGGTGGTTAGCAGCAGCCCTTCCCGTTGGCCCATGAGAGGCTTCCATGCCGGTTTGGTGGTTGGGGGAGGGAAGAGGGAAGGATGCGGGGTTGCCATGCACGAGACATGGCCTGCGTAGCCTGGGATGCTGGATTGCCATCTCGCTGACTGGCTGCCAGGAAGCCAGGTTGAGCAGCTTTTGGACTAGAAGGCCAGTCACAGCCGTACTAGGAAGAGATCAGGTCTTGGAGACGCCGCTGATGAAGCGATCCCGATGGCCCTTTCCCCCTTCCCCGAGGGGGATGGATGAGAGTACACCCCCGAGCAGGTGAAGCAGAGCTCACCCGTGACGCCTGTGCCCATCGCGACATCTCACACAGTCGGGTTGACTGGATTGGCCTCCTTGCGGCTGCTGGGTTACACGAGAGCAAAGCAGGACATCATCCTTGCCGATGTCACAGCACACTGAGCACAGCAACTCTCGAGTCCGTTCTGCTTCTGTATGATACACTCGAAGGCCGCAATTCTTGTATCGCAACACCCCCGTTTCAAGTAGCATTGTTGCTGAGTTGTTGTGTTTTCGTAGTTTGGTCCGGTTCGAACTACCCCGCACTTCCTTTGGGGCGATAAGCAGTGCTTATCGTCACCAAAGTCAATGAGCAGCTGCTCCTGGCCTCAATAGGATATCAATTTGTTGTTTTCTAAGCAGTGAAGTGTGTCTCTACTTTCATCTCATGCCTCTCTTCCTATTCTGCATTATCTGACCAGATAGCAAATCCCAATAATGCTCCACAACGCCATGAATGCACGGCACGTGTCGTACAGTACCTCTGCAGCTCGGGGCTCGATCTCGGTTCGAGGCGGACGCACGACTGTTTGGCGTTTCCCGCTGTTGATGGAGTCTTCACCCAACAGCCGGGCTCCCTTTAGCGTCTCGATGCCTCATAATCTCCGAGTCTTCATGCCTTCCGGTCTCTTTTCGTGGTACCCAGGGACTTGCTCCTGGTGCTGTATCATACGGGAATTGTTTCTCCGCCATGATTGCCCGAGGTAATCTCATCATTTATTTTCCGGCTACCGAAACTCCGCTGCCAACCGCCTGCTGCTCTACCCATGTCCGATACAACCCGTCTTGACCACGTGACTCTTAAGATAGGGATACTCTGTAATGTCAGAGCTCAGAGGTATTAAGAGGGCGTAGCAAGGAGTCTCCTGGAACGGACATTGAATAATGGCCGACATCTCCAATAGGTTAGAGCGACATCGCTGCGGTAATCCACCACAAACCGGCTAGCTGCAGCATATACCAACACCTCCAGGGGCGGCAGAGATCTCCCAAATATTTCGGACGAACCAAATGCAAGTGCTTCTACCATGTAGTTATGATGCAGAAGAGAAGACGAGACGCCTGCATGCCGTCTGTTCTGCGACAGAAATACCGCATTTTCGTATTGATTTTGGCAAGGCGCGGGAATAGAACATTGGAAAGTCTGGCCAGATGATTTTGAGACTTTGAGGAATTGAAGCCGATGAGACTCTCATCGAATGTCCCACAGTTGTTCGTCCGTTATTGTCCTTGCTTCACAGCCACCCTGAAAGTTCTCTGGGCGTCATTCCTTCTCCAAAAAAAAATTCTTTTCAAATCGTCCAGAAATTCCTGGTTTTGGTACTGTGGCACCCATTGTTGCTTTTGCATCGTATCGTGCATTGAGAAGGCACACTCTCATGGCAAACGCTATTCCTGGCCTGATGTTGTGCATAAGCGCCAGCGAACGTGGGGGAAGGAGACACAAGTTGGAGTCTCGAAGAGTCTTCACCTTCCTAAAAGAACGGAGTCTCCTCCTGTTGCTAATGGATTCCTGACATTTGTCATCCCTTCCCATACACGAAGCCTAGGGACAGGTGAAGGTGAACTGCCAGCACTGGGGTCATGGGGCCATGCCCACCTCTACGCCGTAAAATTGTTGTCATTGAAGTTGCATTAGTGTAACGCTTCGTTGGCAATATTGTTGCCAACTTGTTGGTTACGACATCAAGCGATTCGTCGGCTTCTTCCCCGGCCAGCTCCCAGCACGGGAATGCAGCCAAGTGATCTGGATCTGCGAGATGCAACCGGGTTGTTGGACTTTGTATCGCGCCATCCCGAGACAACTCTCCGGGCCGAATGCGTCAGTCCTCGGGGTCGGTCTGCATTCTGGTGCGGCAAGATATGTTGGCCAACATAAGCGGACGGCAAGTTGTTATTGGTAGCAAGACTCATTTTCCCCTGAATAACTTGCGTAACACTTCACAGAGAAGACGCTCCCCCTATTGCTGTAGTCTTCAGCGGTAAGGCTGACAAGTATCAAGCAGGCTCTGGTATCAAGAACGACGACCCCAGGATGTGGGCATTCAGAGTCATATCACCCTTTGGAAGGTAGGTATTCTTTGCTTGTCTTTATATTAACTTTCCAGAGATTTCCTCGGAAAGCGTGCTTCAACAAGTAGAACTGTTTCTATCAGAAATACTTTCCAGCTTAATTAACAGCTCTTGCGGTACTTTCCTGCTTCAAACCAAAATCATGGACGCTACTTCCTCTAGCCAGTGGCCTACCAACAATCAGAAGTCTCCAGAAATCTCGTCAGTGACTGATATCGAGATGTTACCACAAGGATGTGGGTCGACCCTTCGTTTTGAGGTGGAGGTCATCATGGATGGCGACGGTTCAAAATTGCCAAGAGTAGATGGAGGAAAAGATGCCTGGTTGTTTCTTGTTGGTTGTTTTGTATTTGAGGCATTGGTTTGGGGTAAACTCTTCTAAGAATTGGGGGACTCAAATCGCTGATTTGCCTGCAGGATTTCCCTTTTCTTTTGGTGTTTTCGAAACCTACTACACAGATAACCTCCCCTTTTCACAGCACCCGAATGGCATTGCAGCAATCGGGACTTGCTCCTCAGGTGGCATGTATCTCATTGCACCTCTTACGCTACACATTCTCGAAGCATGGCCATCCGTTCGTCGTCTATCGTCCATATTTGGTCTCATTGTTGTTACCACGGCGCTCGTGGCGTCCAGCTTCTCTACACAAGTCTGGCATCTCATACTCACACAAGGTTGTTTGTACGCAGTCGGTGGTAGCTTCCTCTATGCTCCAACGATGTTCTACCTCGACGAATGGTTCGTACTTAGGAAAGGCCTCGCTTTCGGAATAATGTGGGCAGGTGTTGGGACAGTATGATGCACATCCCTATGTTCCAACTCCATCTTACAAGAATATAGGCAGGAGTCATTTTTCCGTTCATTCTCACTTCCATCCTAAATGCCCACGGCTTCGCAACGACACTCCGAGTATGGGCCATAGCCATGCTTGCTCTCTGTACGCCGCTGATCTACTTCGTCAAACCTCGCCTTCCAGTCCCAGCTCCCTCTCATCCTCGTCAAAAAATCTCGTACGCCTTTTTCACAACACGAACCCACATCTCCCTCCAACTATGCAACATCCTCGAAGGCCTCGGCTTCTTCCTTCCTGCCATCTACCTGCCATCCTACGCACAATCCCTCAATCTGCCTCCCATCGCAGGTACGGTCCTCCTCGCAACACTCAACATCTTCTCCGTGCTCGGTTCAATAGGTATGGGCTTCCTCTGTGATCATCTTCAAGTCACAACAGTCATCTCAATTTCCACTCTCGGTGCTACACTCTCGGTCTTCCTACTCTGGGGCTTCGCGACCAAACTTCCGCTCCTCATCACCTTCGCAGCAACGTACGGCTTTTTCGCAGGGGGCTTTTCGGCAATATGGTCAGGCATGATGAAGGAAGTTCAGAGGGTAAGCAAAGATGCAAAGATCGGGACGCTGATGGGACTTTTTGCTGCAGGGAGGGGCATTGGTGCTGTTCTAAGTGGCCCGGTGAGTGAGGTACTTTTGAGAAGTGGTCATTTTGGAAGTGGTGGAGAGCAGGCGAGATTTGGATATCAGACGAAGTATGGGGTTTTGATTGTTTTCACGGGTGTTAGTGTGGTCTTTGGCATGCTTTGCTTTGGGGCTAAGAGAAACAGAGTCTGATCTTGAGCTGAAAATCGATGGGATTTGGCTGGGTTGGACAGTGGCGTTGAAGGGTACATGCACGATACTTGGTCATTTTATTAGTTTTGGTCCTTCGGTGTGTGTTTCGGCGTCGCTTTTGCTAAGATATCTTTTGCCTTGAAAGCGTGTAGTTCGGCTTTGGCCGCAAAATGTATATGTGCAATAACACACAGAAATTGGAAAGACACGTCCAGTGAAGCAAAACAGAGGAGGGAGTCATTTCTAGTGTGAGAACAGCCTGTGAAAGCCAAGTCACTTTCTTCCTCCTTCAGCGAGTAGTCCTAGTCGCCTCAAACATCTTAACAGAAGCTCTTCATTATGACTTACCCACTCTTTTGTCCTCACTCCGGCCAAGCATATCACCAACAGCCTCAACGTCCCCTTTCCTATTCAAACCATCACCAACATCTCTGTCCTTTTCTCTAGCCACCTTCTCTTCCCTCCAGCCTGACCCCCATCTTACAATCACCCACAACAACAAGCACCCTCACCCACCCTTTCCCAATCCTTTCCAATAACTGCCCGATAATGGCTACCGCACGGCGCAAATCCAACATCTGGCCCAACCACCTGCAGCCGTGGCGGTTACAGGCAGCTCAATATGCAGGTCTGAGTGCAAGTAGAAAATGGTCTGGCAAGGAATATCTGGGAGTGCAGACACGGCTCCACACGGAGAGGAAGAGGACATTTAGAAAAGTGATTTCATTTGGGAGCGAGAGACAGCCGCTTGGGCAGCCACTGACAGTGGCATCCGACTAGAGCTCAAAAAGTACCTTCGTGCAACTGCATGTTCTGCCATCAAGACTGAGAGAGGCCTTCAGCAAGTAGCCCAAGATTTAGCTGGTTTAACGACAGATGAAAGGGAAGCTCAAGGCGTCAAGTATCTCCTCACCTCGCTAAACAGGGGGCGGGAGCGCTAAGGTTGAGGTGGTGGGGCTGGCGGTATCCCTGCACAGAAATTCTCGTACATCTTCGAAGATAGACTTCTGAAGTTCTGGATGCAAGCAACATCATATTCCTCCCTCATCTCTCAGCCCACCTCATCCGCAGACGTGTGATGGGTCCAGAACAGAAGAAGCGGGCTAGACCCATGCCAAAAACAAGTCAGCGGTCCAAAAAGCGCCAGAAAATTGAGCCTGCGGACACCGCTTCCGCAAAGGTCGAGAAACGAGCAGTGGCATTGGATGCGCTGCCATGGAACGAGGTCGAGATGCCGGACATGTTTGAAGATGCAGAAGGATTCTTTGGCCTCGAAGAAGTAGAGGGAGTAGAGGTAATCCGCGAGGGAGATACTGTTAAATTTGTATGTAACATTTGTGGCTTCGTGACCAAAAACTCACCCTCTATAGGTGACAGCAGTCACACAAACAATCGATGACGAGGACGAGTTCAAGGGCTTTGGCGATGATGAGCAGGCTCCAGAAGTGGCAGATGCTCAATTCGATACCCTAGCCCCAGCGAAACCTATCAAAGAGAAGAAGACCAAGAAAGAGAAAGCCAAGAAGAAAGAGACGAACGAGGAGAAGATAAACCCTTCCAAACTGGAAGCGAACATATTCAAAGCTCTAGAAGAAGATGCTGCAGAAGAAGGAACGGACGTCTCGGCATGGGAAGAACTGGACCTCTCTCCAGATACCCTTTCCGCACTCTCGAAGATGGGATTTGCAAAACCAACGCCTATCCAATCTGCTGCTATACCGGAAATCCTTGCAGGCCATGACGTTGTAGGTAAGGCTTCCACAGGTTCCGGCAAAACACTAGCGTTCGGGATCCCTATACTCGAAAGCTGGATCGACGCCTATGGAGAGCTGGCTGAGGATGAAGAGAAGGATTCGAGACCTCCTACAGCTTTGATCTTGTCGCCTACTCGCGAATTGGCGCACCAGCTGACAGAACATATCACGACTCTATGCAAAGGACTTTCTAATGCTCCTTATGTAGCGGCTGTCACTGGTGGATTATCAGTCCAAAAGCAGCAGCGTCAGCTTGCCAAGGCGGATATCGTTATTGGGACTCCAGGACGTCTTTGGGAAGTCATGAGTGGGAGCAAAGAGTTGACAGCCTCGTTTAAGGACATTAAGTTTTTAGTAATTGATGAGGCTGATAGACTTTTGACCGAAGGGCATTTTAAGGAAGCCGAGGAAATTCTCGGCGCGCTGGACCGACGAGAAGACCCCGATGAGGATGATGAAGAGAGGCTACCCTCTCGCCAAACTTTGGTATTCTCAGCCACTTTCCACAAAGGCTTGCAGCAAAAGCTGGTTGGCAAGGGAAAGCAAGGCCTAATGGACGAAAGCGAATCAATGGAGTATCTTTTGAAGAAACTCAACTTCCGTGAGGATAAGCCAAAATTCGTTGATGTCAATCCTGTGTCACAGATGGCAGAGAAATTGAAAGAGGGGATGGTCGAATGTGCTGGGACTGAGAAGGTTTGTCCAGGACATACAAATTAAGCCCATTTGCTAACAAATTTCGAGGATCTGTACTTGTATTCCCTCCTTCTATATCACCCAAATCAACGGACGTTGATCTTCACCAACTCGATTCATTCCGTCCGGCGTCTCACCCCTATGCTACAAAATCTCCACCTACCAGCACATGCCCTGCATTCTCAGATGGCACAAAAAGCTCGTATGAGGTCCATCGAACGTTTCTCATCGCCAAAGTCGACTGGTTCGATTCTTGTTGCTACTGATGTTGCAGCTCGTGGCCTCGACATCGGCGGAGTGCAATTGGTCATACACTACCATCTACCCCGAGCGGCGGATATGTACGTCCACAGATCAGGACGGACAGCACGAGCAGAAGCTTCTGGGACCAGTATACTGATCTGTGCGCCCGAAGAAGTTGTTGGCATGCGCCGGCTTGTTGCCAAAGTTCATGCACAGAACGCCATTGCTGGAGGAGGCAGCAAATCGAAGTACTACATGAGATCTTTAGATATGGACCGCAAAGTGGTTGCACGATTAAAGCCGAGGGTAACATTAGCAAAGAAAATTGCAGACAGTGCTCTGGCAAAAGAAAGGAAGGGTCATGATGATGAGTGGGTGAAGAATGCAGCGGAGGAGCTTGGTGTTGATTATGATAGCGAGGAGTTTGAGGCGTTGGGTGGTGGAAGGAAGGGTAGGGGAACCGGAAGGAAGCTGAAGGAGAAGGAGGCAAGAGCATTGACCAAGGGAGAACTGGGTGCGCTACATGGTGAGCTGAAGAGCTTGCTGGCGCAACGTGTCAATGTGGGAGTAAGTGAGCGGTATTTGACTGCTGGAACGGTGGACATCAACGATCTACTGAAGGGCGCCAAGGGAGACTTTCTTGGGAAGGTTGACGGGATTGGTATGGATGATGCATAATCGTCACATCTATCAACACGTCTTGCAAAGTAACATAAAGTCAGGGCTATCCGCCAGTTCACCATTGCTGGGAGAATCTTCAGGCATCACAGAGGGTGCGCATGGAAGATTCGGCTTCATCCTCCCAACGTCCTTCTGTCACTTTCTCGAAAGTAAAGTTCCGTCAGTCTTCGTCTTGCTCACTAGTAATAAGTGCCACCACCACCACCACCCCCCCACTCTTGTCGCCACTTATGGTCGGAGATCAGAAGAGCGGCCGCGGCGGTGCTCCGAAGAAAAGCATCGCAAGGCGACGGAAAGGTGAAACCATGACACGGAAGTGCGATAGCAGCATGCCGCTTTCGTGAAAGCGTTGGCGCCTTTGGGATGCTAGGTAATGCTTGTATCGACCAGATTGGCTGTCAGTTGCTGTCAAATTGTGGTTCCTACCTTAGATCCAGCGATCTACGATGGGCCGACTTAGCCGTTCTATTCCCTGTCAATGTCTTCTCTCAGCAGAGAAGACTTTTTACCCTTTAACTTCAAATCTTGCCCGAGGCGAGAAAAAGTGAACTTCTCCTCGCTCGAACTGTCCCCCAAGTTTGTCTCCTGCGTCTCAGCATTAAACACTCACATCTTCGAACCATGCACCCGAAATGTCGGGCAATGACCTGGTTCGAATCGATACCAACATTCTCCCAAAAGCCCAGCTTATAGTCGTCTTTTCTGGTCTTTCCTTTGCTCTACTTGTGTCATTCATCGATCAAAATTCAATCGGGATAGCCCTGCCAACAATCGGAGCAGATTTGCATGCGGCAACCACGATTTCGTGGGCTGGAACGTCGAGTCTAATTGCAAATACCGTCTTTCAAGTTCTGTATGGGCGCCTCTCTGACATACTGGGCCGAAAGGTTGTGTTTCTCTCATCGGTTGGGTTGCTTGCTCTGGGTGATTTGCTGTGCTCATTTGCGAAAACTGGACCTCAGCTGTATGCCTTTCGAGGAATTTCAGGTGTTGGAAATGGAGGTATCACAGCTCTCGCGATGATGATTGTGTCAGACATAGTGACACTGGAGAATCGTGGGAAGTAAGTGTTTTAAAAGGACTGAAATTTTTGAATCGCGCTCACCTTTCTTAGGTACCAAGGTATTCTTGGCAGTTGTGTCGGGCTAGGAAATACCATCGGGCCATTTCTGGCTGCTGCGTTCATTCAGAAAGCAACCTGGCGTGCTCTGTTCTGGTGTATCTGCCCTTTGGCAGTTGTTGCGGGTGTCTTGGTCGCCTTCACCCTCCCTCCAAGCAAGGTTCATGGAGATATGAAAACCAAGATCAGGGTTATCGACTATTACGGAGTCGTTTTAAGCTCTTCAGCAGTAATGCTCTTGCTGATTCCAATTTCTGGCGGAGGTACCTACTTTGAGTGGAATAGTCCGATGGTCATCTCCATGATAACACTGGGCGGAATTTGCATGGTTCTCTTCATCATTGTGGAATGGAAAGTTGCGGTGATGCCTATGTTGCCACTGCATCTCTTCAAAATCCCGGCAGTCTGCGCAATTCTGATCCAAAACCTACTTTTCGGAATCGTTTATTACTCGCACCTTTACTACCTGCCAATCTACTACGAGAATGCCAGACAGTTTTCGCCACTCCTCTCCGCTATATTGACGATTCCTTTCGTTGCCGGCCAGTCAATATTCTCCATTGCCTCGGGCCAATACGTCTCACGAACGAAGAGATATGGGGAGATCATCTGGAGTGGATACGCTTTATGGACTCTTGGTAGCGGTCTTGTTCTGCTATTCAATAGGTCTACACCGAAGTGGCAGATTGTTATCACCCTCATACTCGAAGGAGCTGGAGTTGGCTTTGTTTTTCAGCCTACACTCGTAGCTGCTCAAGCACACTCATTAAAACGAGATCGAGCCGTGGTCATCAGCGCTCGTAATTTCCTCCGAGCACTGGGTGGTTCCTTAGGGCTGGCCTTGTCATCAGCTGTCTTCTCAAACGTCTTGCGTAACTCTTTAGAGTCACTGCCTGTACCTCTCCCTGCAAGTGTCAAGAGCTCTATCCTTGCATCCATTTTACGGGTACCAAACTTATCAAGTTTATCCGCAGGCCAACGGAGCGAGGTTCTGAATGCGTATATGAGCGCTTCGAAAGGTGTCTTCTATGTGTGGGTACCTCTTATGGGGTCGTGTTTGGCATTATGTTTGTTGATCAAGGACAAGGGACTGAAACGAGCTGAGGAGAAGGAGCCGTCTCCACAAACAAGCGGAATTGAGGCTGGAGAATTGGTGGAAAGTGATGTGGAAATGCAGGCTCAAATGGAAACAAAGAAGTGAGTTCCGGTACACAAAAAAGGGTTGTTCTAAATCTGTAGAAATAATGCTGCGAAGCCCGATAATTGCTTGAGTCAAAAACAATTACAATGGATATCAAGAATGGGTGATCCAATTAAAGAGAAGTTCGTGATCTTCCCGCGCCTTGCGTGTAGCTCGCCCTGAGGCCTGTGCCTTCCATTTGCAGGCAACAAAAAGGGAAGGAAAGGGAGAGCTCTTGCACAAGCGAGATCTTGGCGCGACCATACTGTAACTAAACCCCTCTTCCCCCTCGCCGTCAGTTGTTAGGAGCATTTCTCGTTGCTTTAATCACTCGAGGACATGTGACGAAGAACATCAACGTCTCGTCCCTCTGCTGCCGAGGTAGGGGTGGTGAGACCAACACAACTATTTCCCAGATCTGGATTTCTTGTTTAACAATTTAATTATCATTCATGTTACTTTAATTCATGTCAAACATTATGCAGCGATCTCCACCAGGGACAATCTGATTTGCGATAGGGAAATATGAAAGTCAACGTGGCCACCTCCGTCCTGGCATGCGTTCAATGCAGCACTTTCGCTCTGTCTCGACCCTTTCCACTCCCTCCCGAGCAGATATACCACGGCCTGAGACAGACATCACTCCAAAATTCCATCAACAACAACAATATTTCCTGCCCCAAAACAAACCTCCGTTAATCAGGACTTCCTATCCCTCTCCCACAATTTCTTGACCGACTCAGATACAGAGAAACCTCCAAACAACCAATCATCTCCGTGTCTTCCACACTCGGTATAGTTATTGATCTTCGACTCATGCGAGTGCCTTCTCTTAGCCTTGGCCAGTTTATCATTCCGACTCGACGACGGACTCTTATCACCATTACTGCTCTTCAGAAAGCGCAAACCGCCATCCGTATAGCCAGCGGACTTTGGCACCTCGCCCGACGAAGCTCTCGTAGCGGTGCCCCGTTGTGCAGGGGATGCTGGATACGGAGAACTAACGGTTCGGTAAGGGGGCGACAAAGGGGGCTGTGCAAAGCTCTGGTCCGCCGGGTATTGGCCAGCAGTGCTCCCATTGATTTGGGGTCTGGAGGTTGTAATGGAGAGTGGGCCCCCTCGTTGCGCTACCCTGGCGGGATCGTTCCCGGACCATGGAGGTGGGTTCGCATCACTCATGATGGATGTAGTCGTCGTGGAGCCAATCTCGCGATGCGGGACACTGCAGATGTACCTCTTGCAACTGCGTCAGCAGATTCTTCTTGAGTATGGTTATTCTAATTGGTTGCTAACCTCGTAGACTTTAAGTCATGTAGAAGTTATGGTTTCAGTTTGTGATATTTGACCTAGATGAAATAAGCTGGAGATGGAGATGTGCGGGCGAGGTGGTCGAGATGTGCCGCCTCGGACATGTTCCCAAGTCGTACAAGTCGTAGGGCTGATGGGATCTGCGGCGGCATGAACTGTTTGACCGGTTGCTACTCGGTGAGCAGTTCGGCCACTCCGTTGGCCAATCAATACATCGCGCAATGAACACAATATATGCGAGATGCTGCATTGGGTAGAATTGGCATATTATTTCAGCCTATAAGGCTCGAAGGGGAACAATTACTGACAATGCTGACGTCTTATTCGAAGCAAACCAATGACATTTAACCACCCATGGTACAACACACGATACCGCCATCCTGAGTTGATCCGCTACAGCCATCTCTTGAATAGCTTGATGTAAAGCATCTTTGAACAATTGAACTCCCGCAAAGCCAACTAACAGTCCAAGGAGAATTAAGTCGAACATTCCCTTGGGGCCAACCATCTGTAATGCGGTGGCAACAGGAGGGATGTAGACCATCAGAACGCCCAAAACCGAGATAAGGATGGTGGAAATGTAGACCGATCTGGCGCAATGATTTTGCACAAGGGGGATTTGCTGGTACGCAGGATGTGAACCATGAGGGTTTGGCTCAAGATTCCCTGAAGAAACCAATTGGACTGGAAGGTCTTGATAACCTCTACATCTGTGCCAGATCGAAGACCATAGCAGAACCAGTTGAGGAAGAATGTAGCGAAGTCAATGGTACTTGTTATCGGACCAATGAGGACAATGTATCTGAGGATATCCCAAATTCGCCATGGTTGAGGCACGTCAAGATATTCTTCGTCAACTGCATCCCAAGGAAGAGTGGACAGGGAAATATCGAACAGAAGGTTCTGAACTAGAAGCTGTGTTGCACTCATCGCACTAAACGAGAGCCAGGCAGTAGAAGCCAGGATGCTGACGGCATTTCCGAAACTGGATGCATGCGCCATTTTTAAATATTTCATCCTACAGGGCATTAGTACTAAGAGAACTGCATCAAGCATTAGAGACTCACATGTTTCCTTGAGTGACTCGCCCTATAACGACGCAATCAGTGATGATAGAAAGATTCTTATCCACGAGCAGGATGTCAGCAGAATCTTTGGCAACATTAGTAGCTGTGTGAACAGATATACCAGCATCTGTCTTTCTGAGGGCAACAGCGTCATTGATGCCGTCCCCAAGCATTCCAACAACTTCTCCTTGAAGTTTCAAGCTATCAATGACCTGTCCCTCTGAATAGGAGTAAGCTTTGCGAACAGCTTGCAGTGCTTGATTGTTTGGTGAAAGTCACCCATGTCTGTCTCTTCCAGTGCTGAGAGTTCGGAGCCCGTGACAGCTTGGGGGAAAGCTTCATCCATTTCCTGAATAATATTAAGGTCATGGCAGATCTTCAAAGCTACACCCAGATTATCGCCCTGTAGAGTGAAAGTGTCAACCTTGTTCAGTAGTTAGAGGACTACCAATCTGAAAATGGCTCAAGCAAAGTCCATCAGCAGATCAGTAATCGGAATGAATCTGTTTTCAGGCACTTACAGTGAGAATCCGAGTATCAACTCCAAGTTCTTGTAGACGAGCAACTGAAGACTTGGCGTCATCCTTCAGTGGATCTAGAAAAGTGAGGAAACCTTCCGCAATCAAATTGGTGTCGTAACCCTGGAATTCAAAGTTGTCTTCGTCTTGGTAGGTGTTGGATAAATCTCTGGTCGCCACTAGAATTACTCGGTATCCACTCGCGTTAAACCTCTGCACCCTTCTCATGAGATCAAGGCGATAGTGTTCGTTGATCTGGAGCACGCCTCGATCTGATCGAGCAGAGGAACAGACGGACAGTACTTCTTCGAATGCGCCTTTGCAGATCAGCAATACTTTTCCAGGATGTGTTCTGATAACACAGCTCGCTTTCCTTGATTCAAACGTGAAGGGGATTTCAGCGATTTTTGTGCCCAAATCTCCCAACTTTTCAGTCTCGGCAGCACGGGTCAAAATTGCTGCATCAATTGCGTTCTTCTTGCTACTCTGGCTGGCGGCATTAGTCTGAGCCAGCAGCAGGATTGAAGAACTCTCATCGCCTTGGAGGTCAATGCAACGGCTGAGAGTTACTTCATCCTTGGTCAAGGTCCCAGTCTGTATCTTATAAGCATCATTTCATGTTCAAAATTTCTCGCTCTTACTTTGTCGCTACATAGAATACTCATAGCTCCTAGGTTCTGAACAGAATCTGGACGCTGAACAATAGCGCCCTTCCTAAATAGCACATATCCTCCTCTTGCTAGATTGGCATTTATGATCACTGGAAGAGCTTCAGGGATGAGGCCTGCGGCGACACTGGAGGCAAACATCAACGAATCAAGCCATTGCCTGGTGCTCAGTCCTTTGATTAGAATGACCTATTCCTAAGATGAGACACGTAAGCATCTCGAAGAAGTAGAACGGAACTTACGACTACGACTAGGAGCAGCATGAACCCAAGCATCATCCATGTCACCAATCGAATACCTTGTCGGACAGCCGTCACATGCTGCCCCTTGTTTAGCTGCTTTGCGATTTTAGCAATGTAGGTATCTGTGAACAGTAAGAGTCCGTATGACCTAAACATCTGGGGGTTTGCATACCATCGCCAGTTTTGACAACCAAGGCGCGTCCATGTCCAGAGATTGCATTTGAAGCTGTCCAGAGTATATTTTCCAGTTCGAGAATGTCAGTGCTAGACTCCGCTATTGGGCAAGAATTGGATTTCCGTTGAGGTTCACTCACGCCAGTAAGGCCGGATTGACCAATTGATAGATCATATGCCTCGATTAGAAGGCAGTCTGCTGGTATTGTGTCGCCTGGATCAATGTATATAATATCCCCTGGCACTAAATGCTTCTGGTCGATCATGACATCTTGATGGCTCTCGAAAGACTCAAACCTGCAAACGCGGACAGTTGTTGAGACAGCGGCTTGAAGCTTGATTGCAGCAGCAGTTCCAGCACAATCCTGGAAGAACTGTATGCATGTCGCAATAAGTAGGATGACCATGACAATTGTAAAAGAACTCCAATCGGGTGGTTGACTAGCGACAGACATGATTGCAACGATCAGTAATAGAATGTTGAACCAGCCACAAAAAGCTCTGGCTCCGATGGTAAGGAGGTTTGGAGGTTTCTTGGTCGATACGACATTTTTGCCATATTCTAAAAGGCGTGCAGCAGAGTCTTCTTCCGTGAGTCCATGACGATGGGACTTTAGTTGAAGAAAGGCTTCATCGACAGGGGTAAAGGAAAACGTCTCGATATCGACTTCACTGTTGCTTGGAGACATATGTCTTGGCGTTGGACTTTCTGGAATATTAAGTTAAAGTATTGTTGAGGAAGATCTGGTGGACTGACTCGTGATCGAGCATGGGAAGCTGCTCATAAAAGTTTGGCATGGGGACCAAGTCCTGCTTCTCATCGTAGACTCATTGGCCGGATCCGAAGAAATATACTGCTCGATATTCATAGAACGAATCGTTTGTACTCGCTTGACTTGCAGCATATAACGTCGTCGACTTATGGCGGTCGAGTAGTTTGTGACAGAGATCCGCCGGAAAGAGAGCCCCGTAGAGACGCCAGATTTGTAGGCTACGAGCCAGCTCCTGTCCAGAAGCAATTTGTTGCTCGACAGAGAGAGAGAGAGAATGGCGAGAAAATTTGACCCATTTCCAAGATTGATTCGGTGCTAGAACAAGAACTCTAAGCCCTTGAACTAGAGATTTGATGTGGTTCGCATGGAGGTTAGGTCCCGTTGAAGCCTCCCTTCAACTTCGAGAAGTAACCGTTTTGAGGTTTAGCCTCCGCGAGCGTCTTCTGGAACACAAGGAAGAATGGCGTACCCATCAAAAAGTGGGTAGGAGAACAATGAATTGTGACTACGATTGCATCATGTTCGCTGTCGAAGCTCGGCGTCCACAGTTTAGGGCAACTAGCCAAAACATTCTTAGAAGTCCTCGTCATCGTGGAAAGCTGGCCACGAAATGACCTTGGAACCTTTGGTGGTCATACGAGACCATCGCAAAGCAAACATAGCAATCATTCTTTCCCATGTCCTGGATATTTTTCACTCTCACCGATCAAATAGAACTCCTCCCATTTGGTTGGAATCCGAGTAAGCCCATTGTGGAGAGGCGGAAAGGGTAGAAATTGTGCCACCAAATATAAAAAATGAAGTGATTGCAAATCCCAAATCAACATGGCTATTACTTGGACTGACTTTTGGCGTTTTGCTAAGATGAACTGGGGGTTGGAATCCACAAGATGAGAGGTTGCAGTCACTTCGCACACTTCCCAGGCAAACTGCTTTCGGGCTGAGTGTGGCAGAGGCTTGAAAGACACATCAAGCGGCAGCTCACTCTATTACTGTAATATCTCAAGGCATTGACATCCAAGGTATTGTCCCTCGTGGTGCTAGGTGATAAGTGTTGGTTGCAAATCGTTACTTCGGGATCGTCGTTGAAATCCCGACTCACGTGACGGCGACGAACAAACCTCAAAAAAAGTCACAGAGCTCAGGCGAGTCCACTCACACAGCAGCATCAAGGCATTGGACATTCCTTGGGAACCTCCACGTACCTTGAAAGTGATGAGCGTCTTCCGGCCTGCAAGATGTCTCTTCTCTGGCGTTTCGATACGCAGTGTGCGACCGCGCGCCCGATGTCGAAACTTCCATATATCCCCTAACCTCTACGAACGACGACGACCCCAATTCCCTAGTGTGAAGGCCGCAGAGATGGGCCTCATCGATAAAGATAACTCTGGAATGGACAATTTCGATCCGGAAGACAAAAACTTCTCAGACTATACCAGTGAGGAGTTGCGAGCTTTAGAAAAGAAGTACACACCTGGGCAGATCAAGGCCATACTGGCTGGAGAAGCTGCAATCGATGTCGAAGATCTTGAGAATCGCGGTGTAATCCGTTCAGATATTGGCGGACTCCCGTATTTCGATGATTTGAGCAAATTGCGACCTGTAGTGGACAGAGAGCCCAAATATGAAGGACCAATAGATCCAAACGCCAGACGCTTGACGCCTTGGGAGGCCGAGGAGCTTTGGGAGAAGGAGTATGAAAAGGCATTTTTCGAAGTAGAGAGGCCCCCGCCCAAGACACAAGAGGAGGCTGAAGAGTTGGAAGCCAAGCGATGGGGCGGGGATCAGGTTGCAATGATGAAAGCAGACGACAGAGTACCGTTGTACATGGGTAGTAATGGTCCAATACCGAGAGAGCACTCACAATATGCCTTCGCTCCCGGTCTACCCAGAACGTTCTTAAATGATGAACAACCCAAGCCCCAAGTTGAGAAAGAAAAAGAGAAAGATGAGGAGGAAGCAGATCCACGAGACCCCGAAGGCGTTTACAATCGTTTGATCAAGCAGACTGGCTTGACATTGGATCAGATCCTGGATTACAAGGTCAAGATACTGGTCCAGCATCGTGTTGTCAATCAAACGCGACTGGGGAAGATTGCCAGTGTGTACTGTTTGGCTGTGGCTGGGAATGGGAACGGCAGACTCGGTATTGGAGAAGCAAAGGGCCAGGAAACTGAGGAAACTTCAATTAACGCCAAAATTGCTGCTATTCGAAGTATGCAGCCTATTCCTCGATACGAAGAACGGACAATTTTTGGGGAGGTTGAAGGGAAAGTATCTGCGGCAGAGGTGAAGCTTATGTGCAGACCACCAGGCAAGTTCGAATCTTTGTTTGTCATTTAATATTAGCTAATGTTGTATAGGATTTGGACTGCGCTGCCAACACCTCATTTTCGAAATGGCCAGAGCGGCAGGTATCCACGATCTCGCCGCAAAAGTACCACGATCTCGAAACAAGATGAATACCGTGAAGGCTACATATCAAGCGCTGCTCAAGCAAAGGTTACCAGACGAAATAGCACGAGGGAGGGGGAAGAAGCTTGTAGATGTACGGAAAGTGTATTATGCCGGCCGTGTATAATTGTAGATCGCATGTATGTACGAGTACGGGAGTTGCATAGAAAGCGTAGCATAGCATGAAGCAGTCGAGGTTCTGGCCTTGCACCCATACATCCCTATTCTCGAATCCCTGGGTATCAAAGAATCCTCCAAAACGCCATGCACCATCCCTCGTCCGTCCCAATGCTCCCGTCATAAACTCATTCTCACAAAAGGGACTATTGTCCTGTCTCAAGACGCCCATATCCACTTCGTTCATCTTCACCTCCCTCCATCTTCCGACCCTCCAACCTGGTCCCCAGAATAGATCTCCTGCTGCAACACGATACTGTACACGCTCGCCTTCAACAACGTGAACACCAAACTTGTCTTGCGTTCCAGCTGCCGTAGCCCATCTAGGATCTCTGCCGTCGGTTTGCCAGCCATCGTGTCTAGGAGGCTTGCAAGCTACCTCAAAGTCAGTAAATATGCCTCAGGTACAAGCAGTGAAACCACGAGAATGTGCAAGTACCTTCCTCATATTCTCTGCCAGGCGCTCGTATTCGTCCAATACATCTTGTTCAAGAGGCGTCAGGTCTTCGTTTGCAGTGTTGGGAAGCGTAGTTGTAGATTCTGAGGGCTCCATCTTGAAATAGTGTTGCTGGACGTCGGGATGCTCCTGATTAGCTGGTGCTGTACTCGATTACAAGTCCCTGGCAAAGTCAAATTGTTGTTTGACGACGGCGGTAACTCGCCATTGACGCGCCGAGGTCGCGTTGATTTTGTTCAATTTCACCCCACCAAATTTCGATCACGTGGCTCGAGTACTTCTCACACATCACTTTCCCCGTTCCGCCCACCTCTACATTGGCACATTTCTCTTGGACCGAATGTATCACTTGGCCATCAATTCATTAGTTTTATCTCCAGATCGGTCTCACCAACCTATATCCCCTACTAAATATACAAGAACAAGTCGTCAACCATAACCCTTTAAACTCATCTGGCAGATCTCATCACATTATTCAAGCAACTCCAATTCCTCCATGATGGTCTGATCCTCGATCATACTTCGCATGACCTCCTCTTCCGTGAGACTAGCCCAGAAGCCAACCTCGGCTGCCTGTTTCTTCCCTGCATATATTTCCTGAGCAACGCCTTTCACCTGGCCAAATGCCATTCCTGCAGACGGCCAGACTTGCCAAAGTGTCTTCAAAGCGCCTGTATTCAGACGCAGTTGCTGCTTGAGATCATCATCATGGACGAGTGGCATCAGAACAGACCAGCAAGATAGATGCACAATAGAGGCAAGTGTAACCACACAGGTAAAGAAATGGGTGTGTTTGACCAGCGGGACCGGGAGCTGGATGAGCTTCGACACATCTTGTGCTGCCTGGATGGTCTTTGCTGCGTGGATGTTATACGACTGACCTGGGATAATGGGTTTGTGTGGAGCGCAGGATGTGACATTTCTGGCAACACTTGAGTCAAGCTCAGAGTGTTCACGATGGAGAAGGATCGTGGTACTAGATTTTGATCAATATAAGTCTTCACGAGAGAAGCAAAAAAACTCACGCTTCTGTGATCATGTGAGCTTGGAACAACATTTCATCAAGCTGCCCCTCGGTATTGATGAAGTCCTTCTTCGCTTCTGGTAAGTGAAGTCTCCAATTGACAAGATATGCGTCAATCCTATCGATAGTAGCCTTGTCTGGAAGCATGATCTGGCGTGACTGGAGGACTCTTCCCAGATTCCGAATTGCGGCAATTCGATAGGTAAAGGATGAATAACTGAAATCTCTCCCATCAAACGATTCTTCATCAAAGTCCGCCAGTGAGTGTGGCGGGGGAATCGTCTAAGGTAAATGTCAGTATCTCGGCCTCAGAAACACAATCTTCACGGCTTACCCCAGGCGCAAAGTCTCTCTCCTCACAGGGCAGGCCGACATCAGCAGGTATCTCCTTCATCCGGAATGTGCTCTTCTGATGAACCCCCGCGATCATACCGTCCACAATATACATTTCCCACCAAGTTCTGCGCCAGCTTTCTTCTAGAAGATCCGATCCATTCCCGTTAATGATAGCAAACTCACGCTTGTTCATGCCAAACTCAAGAGCTAGATCTTGTGCGTCAATGAGTATCTGGAGGGCCTTCTCTTGGTAGGTATATCCATCAAGCCCGATTGTAAGGATCAACATGGCCTGAACTCGGAAACCATCTCTGGGACAATCTGCATCGTAGACGGTACGTTCTGCCTCGAGTCCCAACGCCACAGTTGGGGCTTGTGGAACATAGAATGATCCTACATATCTCATTGCAGCCTCCAGAGCGTCAACTGGCTTCTCCTTTCGGAGCTTAAAGAAGGCATCTCGGGGCAAGATAAAGGGATGGGCGGGGTAGAAGTGGTAGAAGAAAGCTTCGATGCATCTCTCTCTCAGGTCCAAGCCGGAGGGTAAAGGTTTGGGCTCAAACGAAACCAGCTCTTGTCCAATGTCCAAGAGCGGGAGATCGACGCCACGAGGTAAAGTCTGCAGTCTGTGATCCGGTGGAGTGGCCAGACCGCTAGGAACGTTGGAGGCGCCTCTTGCGGCGCCAGGATTTATCATGGGGCAGCTTCTGTCCACCGGTCCAGGCACAGCAATGGCCTTGCCTGGAGTTCCATTTGCCCCATTGCGGCGGGGGCCCTTGAAGCCGCGGCGGCTCCTCACGTAGACACACTCGAAGCTATTCGACGAACAGCGCGTGCAAGGGCTCAGGCCATCGCACTTGAGATGCTTGGATCGACACTGGACGCAGGCGGATGGAACTGTAATGCGCTCTTTGCTCTGGTCGGATCGCAACGCCGTGACTGCTAGCGAGGAGGCCTGGTGGTCGTTCTGCGGATCGCCTTCCGAGCTTGGGGACGTCGAGGAATTGGCGACCGTCGTAGCGGGGCTCTCGAGCGGAGCAGGACCATAGGCCTGGGCGTGGGTTTGGGCGCGAGCTTGATCTGCCACCGCTGCGGTGGCAGTGGCAGTGGCAGTGGCCGTGGTGGCAGGCTCCATCGTCCGCGGCAGAATGAGAGGTGTTCGCCGACCAAGACAGGAGGATACGCAGAGGGGTTTGAGAGAGTGCGGGCGCAAAGAGACCCATGCTCTTTGTAGGTCGAATAATATCTGCGCGCGCCGTGCAGCTGCTGTAGGCGAGTCGGCGAGGTTGGTGGGCAGTAAGTAAGCTACATCCTGGTCGCACAGCAAAACTCAATCTGATGCAATCTCCTCCTCCTTTTCGTCTGATCTGTACAACGGTGCAACGTGACATGCGAAGCACCGGTCCCTATGAGCTTCGTATTGTTCTCCTGTTCCAGGAAATCTCACTCCTACTCCAACAGCCCCCATCATGCAGCGATTAGGAGAGAACCATATCGTAGGTGGCATAGACTAACGGTTGAGGGTCTTATAAGTTGCAATATAGCTTCAAGTCACGAGTGCTCAGGACTGCGCAGCCTGTGCTGGTAATTACCCCCGGCAAAGTGACTTGTATAACTCAACAACTCAGAACTCACCCGACGAAACGCAAAAAGGTGTCTGATGTGCAACAGACTAGTTGACTCCGATCAAGATGTAACCCATTATCGTCCGAAGTCCAGATGAAATTAGACCTTTTCTCGGTCGAACATGAAGCCCACTTTCGAATACTCCAGAAGTTCTTAGATATTGAGTGCATTTATGCAACAACTACCGCTCCAGAAGGACAGCCGTCCTGCTACTAAAAGTTATCGACGAGCCTGCCTCTATACTCTCAGACCCTCATAGCCAACAGCTTACCGCGTCTTCGTAGAAAGCCACAGACGTGCATGTGGTGGCCATGGCACAGTTATCTCATCCTCCCCTTCTTCAATATCTAACCGGTAACACGTCTTGGTGACACCTCTTGAGCCTCTGTTGCTAAGACTCGAGCATCCAAGCGCAAGCGAGGTGGTGACCGACAAGTTTGCTGTCTTACAATTGGCCATCTCTGCCAGGAGAAGAGAGCAATGGATAAGGCGGTAAGCATAACCACAAATTGAAGGGAATGAGGATTGGAGAAGAGAGGATAGAAATTTAAATTAATTGACGAAAGGATCTCCTCCATGGTTTCAAGCAAACTCATTGAGGTCGGTGGATGAATACCACTGATGGTCACACATAACAGCACGCCTTTTCCCCAATTGGGATCTGCAGAGAGATGATCACCTACTCAGGAGAGTAGAATGTAGAAAATATTCTAATAAGAGCGCCTCAAATTCTCCGTCTATCTATCTACCAATGCGAACTCGTTGTGCAAGAAGGAAATGCCAAGTCTGTAAGTGGCCCTTGCGCAGAAATGGAGAAACGTTCATCGTGACATCTTTGGCACATACAGTAGTGTTCCATCGATCTTGCCTGGTTCCTTGAAAGCCATCTATGATTCTACCATGCACAGCGTCAACACTCCTCTCTCATCCACGATACTTTACCTTGTTTTCCAGAATCGACGTTCAGGACCTGACCCGTGATGCTTCCACTCCAATTCTCACTCGCCAGAAACAAAATGCTCTTGGCGACGGCCTCAGGCGGGACCGGCTTCTTAAGCCCAGTCGTAGCCTGAGCATCGAGCCAGTACTGGTTTGGGTTTTCTGCACACTCTTTCCTGAATTGCACGGTGTCTACTGGACCCGGCGCTACCGCGTTGACTCTTCTTGAATCAGCGATTCGTTCTTACTTCATGAGCCCGAGATTACAGCGCCTCGCCCGCACTTACCTTGCCCCCTCCCACACTCTGTTCACATCTCCCATCAAGCTCTTCACGAGCCCGAACTGGACTGCGCTCTTTCCACTCGCGTAGTCGGGATTGCCCCTCTCCCCAAAGTGACCACTCTCACTCCCCACAATGATCAACCCCACATTCTTCAATTCTCCTGCATTTCTCGCTTGCGCACACTCTCTCAGCTGCCTCAGCCACGTTCGAGCTGTTAAGAAGGTCCCTTCCACATTCACTCGATGGGTCCGACGCCATTGCTCCACGTCCATGTCTGCAAGACTCTCATGGTGCGGAAGTACTGAGAGGTCAAGCGAAGCCAGAGCAATGCAGCATGCAACGGGGCCAAAAATGGCAGAAGCAAGTGAGAAAGCGTCAATCAGTGAGGACTCGGACGCTATATCGCAGGCCAGGTATTGGTAATTCGGCTCTGAAGGCTTGAGATCGGGGGCAAGGTCAAGATTCGTGACGCGGGCACCGGCAGAGAGAAGGGCGGTGACAGTGGACTGGGGAAGTCAGCATCTGCAGCCTTGAAGGGAGGTTGTGGCTCTTGGGCTGACGGAACCGATGAAGCCCGAGCCCCCAGTGATCAAACAATGCGTGCCGTCGAGCTTGAGGGAGAGGTCCATCATGCTTCCGAGAGACTGAGGAGCAAATCACGGGCGTGCCAGGTATCTCTTGTGCGCCTTATCCTGTCGGTCGAAAAGCAAAGCGCAGTGCCCGCATGTTGAAGCTCGAAGTGGATAGCGGGGTGGTTGGGGGAGGAAGATTTTAGAGTTGGGCGCGGTGCACAGAAGGCCAAGTGGACAGGTTTGAGCCTCTCTTTGGTCGCCGAACTCGAGCCGGACGATCCCTTCTAGTGCTTGCAGAGTCGCAGCCAGCCACGGTTCAGCCACAGTATCCGTGCCGCCAGCAAGCTCTACTTTGTAGGGCTCCTGAAGTGGCTCCTCCTCCTCCTCCTGGCCTTCCCGCCAACCGCCAACAGCCGCCTTTGGCGTGCAGGCTTGCTGCCACGGCACTTCATACTGGCGTGGTCACACAGCAGACGTCCAAAGATTCTGCTCCGTGTTCAGTGTTTACTGTAAACACATCGAATGCTTCAGGTGGCCTTTGCTGATGTCCTCGACTTCTCGACCTCTGTTATGGGTGTCGGGCGTCCGCCGGTTGTAGGTCAAGCCTCAATCCCCTCCCCCTTCCCCGAGTTCCTGCCATGAGCCTCTTCCCTGAGTCCCTCCCCTCGGCGACCTCGCTAAGCTTAAGCATACAAGAGCTCCCTTGCATGGCTCGCGGCGGGCTGAGTGCTCAAGCTCAATCTCAATTATGTAGACAACCGGCGACTAGGAGTCTAGCACATCTCATAGGGTTTGTGGCTTCGCCGTAAGCGGCATGTTGATTGATGCGTGATAGGCTCCATCCGCGTCGGGGACCAAGAAAAGGCGCTTTAGACGTCCTCCACGTCGACATTCCGGCCCCACTGGTCTCAGCCCCAGTCTCCAAAAACGCTCCCTTAAACTTCACTACTGCAACTATCATCGGCGTTCCCATCCTCGGCGGGGGCTAGCTGAAAAGGTCATGCCTTCTCCAAAGACCCTTGCTTAGAACTTGTATAATAAGTTGTGCCTTTTCTGCATTTTTCTCTACCTCTGTTTCTTCGCACCACGACTAAGTGTTTTCTGGATATCCAAAACTTCCTGGGTTATCTTATCCTACAAATTCTTAAAGCTTCTCCACGTCGTCCACGAGTAAGACGATTATTGATAGGCTAGCCATCCACACCAAGATGAGCAACGATTCGGTATCCCAATCCGGCACCGCCGAGGATGCCATAAATCACAGTGGTAAAGAAGATCCATTTACTGTCGATGTTGAGCAGAAGGCTCTCGACAATGCCCATTTGATGAATGACACTGTGCGAAACTTTGTCTGGCAAGGGATTACGGTCGTTGTCAAAGACCACAAGACCAAAGAACCGAAGACTATTCTCGAGAATATCGAGGGATCTGTTGAAGCTGGTAGGTTTGATTCCTGGTCGACGCAACATTTTTATAGCGGACCTGCTGACCCAACACTAAGGTGAGATGTGCGCCTTGATGGGACCTAGTGGCTGTGGAAAGACGACTCTCCTCAATGTACTTGCTCGCAGAGATGTCTCCTCTGAAGCAAAAATTGATGGATCTGCTTCTGTGAACGGGAACAATCCTTCACTTGGTGCTTTCCGACGCCTGAGCTCCTATGTTGAGCAAGATGATGCACTTATTGGGTCCCTCACAGTTCGTGAGACAATGCATTTCGCTGCAAGACTTGCTCACAAAAAGTAAGAAGTTCTACGTGATATTGTCAGATCATCTGACGTGTATGCAGCACATTGACAAAGACCGAACGTATGCGAAGAATCGACGGACTTATAGAATCCTTTGGTCTGAGACAGCAAGCCAACAGCATCATCGGTACTCCGATCCGGAAGGGTATCAGTGGTGGACAAAAACGTCGAGTCAGTGTTGCAAGCCAGCTCATTACTGCTCCCAAGATTCTTTTCTTGGATGAGCCCACAAGCGGTCTTGACTCTGCAGCTAGTTTCGAGGTTATCTCCTTTGTAAAGGAAGTAGCCAAGCGGAATAACGTTAGTATTGCTTGAATCTCCTCCGATCAGCTCTTTACTGACTATCATGTCAAGCTCATTGTCATTGCAAGTATACATCAACCCTCCACCTCAACATTCCAACTCTTCGACAAACTGCTGCTTCTCTCGGGCGGGAAGTCACACTACTTCGGAACGGTTGAAGGCGTGGCACCACAATTTGAGACTATGGGCTACCCAGTTCCGCTACACACCAATCCGGCGGAGTTTCTTCTCGAGTTGATCAACATCGACTTTGCTAGTCACCAAGAAGCAGCTAGCAACCGCCTCCAGGAGATACAACAATCATGGATTAAATCACCCAAGGCCGTAGAGCTTTCCGCCCATGTTGATGCTGCTGCGACTCGGGCGGAACCACTTTCTGACACTAAACCATCCAAGCGAAATTTTCCAATTATCTTGATGACCTTGGTCCATCGCTCATTCATCAAGAGTTATCGCGATCTCGTAGCCTATGGAATTCGTGTAGCCATGTACACTGGTTTGGCAATAATGATGGGGACTGTATGGTTAAGATTGAAGACCGACCAGTCAGCGATCGAGTCATTCACCAATGCCATAGTAAGTACTTGATCTGCTTCTCAAGAGGATCACTGACCTGGAAAGTACTACGGCGGGGCGTTCATGTCGTTCATGGCTGTGGCATACATCCCAAGCTACCTCGAAGACCATGCAACCTACGTTAAAGACCGTGCAAATGGTCTGTATGGCCCTTCCGTCTTCATCCTCGCAAACTTTATCATCGGTCTCCCATATCTCTGTAAGCCGCCCCGTGACGCCTGCAATTACTCTTTCTAACGGCACCACCAGTTTTAATCGATGTAATCTTCTCGGTGATCGTCTACTGGCTCGGAAATTTCCAGCCAACAGCCCAAGCATTTTTCACATGGATCATGTGGCTCTTCCTCGATCTCGTCGCCGCTGAATCGCTGGTCGTTCTTGTGTCATCCATCTTCCCCAACTTCGTTATCTCTCTTGCCCTTACAGCCTTCGCCAACGGACTGTGGATGTCTGTGAACGGATTTATGGTCAGCCCGAAGCTATTGAATGTCTTCTGGAGATATGTGTTCCATTATATTGATTATCAAGCATATGGTAAGCCTTATTTCCATGTCAATCTTCACTTATTCGTTTCATACGTCGAGTCATCAACCCTTTCGTCCAGAACTGCAAAGTTTCAACGCTAACTAAACGATAGTATTCCAAGGTATGATGGTTAATGAGTTCGCCGACCGCGTTTATAGCTGTGGCTCTGGGTGCCATTGTATGTTCCAGACCCACATGGTTGACCAGTGCAGCTTTTCTGGGCTGGCTGTTTTGGAGCAATATGGTTACAAGGCCGGGCGAACTGGGGAATGGGCTGGTATTCTGTTGGCTATTGTCCTAGGACTTCGCCTTCTGGGCTGGACTGCATTGTGGGTGCGAAAGTGATGGCTTCTTCTCTGTTCATAATTACTTCTCGTTTTCGGATGCTGCGTTGATACCTTGTTGGGATAGTGTTTGCGTTGTTATGCAGTTGGAGAATTGAAAGTAGAGTATATATTTCGAGGAAACTTCAGTCTTTATTTAGCTAATTTGGGTACGCAGATCTGCAATTTAATTACAATAATTCTTTAAATATCACTTTTCATTTCGCCTGGAATCATCGTCCCCTCCAGCACCACACAACCCCTCGTCCCAAGTGTCAATCATGGACTTGATTCCCGAAATTCATCAAGCGCCCATTTCCCAAGAACCTCGTCAGTCGAACTTCCAACGCCACCCATCCTATTAATCAAGTCTCTAGCATCCTTCTGAACCATCGCGTGGGACTTCCTATGCCTCTCAACCTCGTCGACGGCCCTCTGCTCCGCCTTCTCGACTCGCCGCTTCAAGTTCTCTTCTTTCTGTTCTGACATCAGGCAGAAAAACCGTGTCAAGTTGTGGAGGGTGTCACCCTCCTTCTCGTACGTCACTCCCATATACCTCTCGAGCTCCGTCCTGGATTTAGAGATCTGCCTCCCTAGACGCCTCGTTTCGTCTAGAGTACTCGAGAGCCTCTTCTTCGTAGCCTGAAGGATTTTCTCGTGCTCAGCGTTCCGCTCGTTTGCATTCTTCGCGAGGTTGCGATAGTTTTGCCGAGCTCGAATGGCGTCAATTTGGAGGTCAGCTATCTTCACTACGGCTTGCTTCAACTCCTCCTTGACAGCCTCCTTCTCTGCGAGAGTTCTCCGACGCATTTTTTCACTATCTTCTTGCTTCTTTTGGTGCATATACAGATCGTCGCGGATGGTTGAGAGCTCGAATTCGAGCGTGAGGCATTTGGTACAAGGATGAGACGCTTCTGTATCTTGAGATCTCGGGTGGTCGTCTGAGGTTGGGCCATTTGTGAGGACTGAGTTTGAGGTTTGTGTCTTCAGTTGCTTGCTCAATGTCTCAACCTGCGTCCACGCAGTGACAAGCGTGTCACGCAAGACCCAGTTGGCCTTCTCTTTGACGTTGTTGGCCCCCTTCAGCTCTTCGTTTCGCTCGTTGAGTGCATCGCGCGTGCATTTAGCACCAATATGTGCGTGTTCAAATTGAGCTGATACCTGACATAATTTGTCCTTTAGGGTGGCATTTTCTGTTTTCAAAGCTTTGCAGGTGGTAGAATGTTCGATGAGACTCTTTGCCTGAGAGAGCTCTGCGTTCTTAGCTGAAATAGCTTCCGCTCGCCGCCGGGCAGCTTGGTTTTGGAAGTCGTTCGTATGATTTTGCCCCCCCCGCTATATGTATGTCTCTGGTGTTCGGGAGATTGCTTTCGGGGCCTCCAGCAAGGGTTTTGGACTGTCCAGTTATTGTGCCGATACCTATGACTCTTGACTCTTTGCGACAGGCCTGGTATTTCCATCCATGATTACGAATTGATCTTTGGGGGTGGTGATAGGCCAACCTTGTAGCACTGTGGGTTGTTGCTGAACCGCCTTAGCTTTCTGCATTATTTCCAGTTGCGCTGTGGAATCTTCAAACTTCTCCTTGATGGTTTTGAACTTGTCAGCATCGGCCGCTCTGTTATCCTCGATCTTTTGCTTTAGTGCCAGATTTTCCTGTTCTAGTTCTTCATTTCTTCGAGAAAGAGTGTCCTTTGTCAAATTCAGATCCCGAATATTTTGAGCCAGGATGTTTCTGGCACCAAGAACAAGCCCCTTCTCCGCCTGCTCGGTCGCTATGACCTCAGCTAATTTGTGCTGAGATTTTTCTTCGTGCTCAAGTGCCTGAGAGATCTCATCATCCCGTTTCTTGAGATCTCCCATCTCCTTCTTGAAGTTTCCCACCATGGCCAGGAGTTCCGAAAGCTCAAATATTGCCGCATCTCTCTCTTTCTCTTGTTTGATATTCGGTTTCTGGATTGCTGACTGGCGCCCCAACTTCAAGATTTTGATTTCCTCGCTTTTCTGATATTTTAAGTGGCAGATTGTCTCACCACTCGCAATGAGTTCAGCAGCAAGTCTCCCCATCTCTTCCCTCTGGGCTTTGATCGTGCATTTCAACGACGACACACTACGACGACTTAGCAACAGGACATACGTGAAGAAGGAGCGCCAACTGCGAGACTGGAGCTGTAATATTACCATAGACAGTAAAATGGGAAGCTCGGTAGTTGAGACGAAGAAATAGATTACTTACTTATCGCCAAAGATAGATACAATCGCTCGTGCCCGCTTGCGAAGCTCAACACTGGTGCCTCTAGGAACAGTCGTTTCATTACCGAGATGGATATCGTCCAAAATGCGAAAAAGTCCATCTGTTTCTGTTTGAATGTCGTTGCGAATCGCCTGCAAATCTGCATCCAATTTTAAATCAGTAAAAGATTCACTTGCCCGAGTTTCCAGTTCGCCAAGACTTGAGTCGTTGCTTATGACAGATTCAACATCGCTTTCTCCAGTTGTCTGCAGAGCGCTTTGTAACCATGTCCTTTCGACCGAGCGACCAGCTTCTGTAACATCAGAAGCATGAGCCCTAGCAATGCCAGGGAAGTTCGAGATCCAAGATGGTAAGAACGACTTCTTGTTATCATGGGTAATGAGGCTCTCCACAGCAGGGCCAGTGATGACATCTTCGAATTCCAAGCTGTTGACTTTGTCAGGCCGCGTTGCATTATTCTTATATTTGGAGGCGCTGGCGGTGGTGGGAGGAGCAGTATCCTCAGCCATGTCGTAGGATGTGACTGAGCAGTTGTCGGTATCCGAAGGAGTTTCGTCGGGAATCTCCCGACTCAAGGAATCCATGGCAAGCTAAGACTTTGTAGCTTTTATATCGGGTGAAGCATATAGACTAAACAATTTGATTTTATTTGACACCAGATATGGGGGCTATAAAGAAGTTGAAATGCCTTGGGCACAAAACGCAGGAAATTTTTCAAGATTGTGAGCGTTGACTGTGTTGAATGTTGGAGGGGCGATTTTCATCATTCCCGTTACTAGGCCCCAACATCAAGTAGACGGACACGTTGATATACTTAATCAAACCACGGAAGCTAGACAATGGTGACTTCGACATACATAGCTGATGAATAGCGTGCTCTGATTTCTGGGTTTGGCATGAACACTATAGAATAAGACTCGCTCGGTGAAATAAATTAGAAACAGCCATATCTTTCAGTAAAATAGTCTTTCGTCTCACACAAGACCAATCGTACAGACTGGCCATCGTAATGCATTGTTCAAAAGAATGCTTCATCTTCAAACAAAAACGATGGGAGCGCTACAATTTTCAATTTCGCTTTCTTGACGAAATATGATCTTATAGACAAACAGTGACACAAAAGCACGCTAGCCACAGAGCGGAACTACCCGATCATGATGGCATTCTGCGGTACCGGCGCTTGCTTTGGACTCGTGGCTATCACTGGGAGTCATTGATGTGTGCAGTAACGGAGATGAATGTGCGCGGAGATAGCAAAGGATGACGAGAAACACCACAGTTCAAGATGAGGAGACGTATGCTGACGTAATTTAAGACCATGGAAGTTATGGGTCTGGATCTGTTACCATTCGTTTGGCCCGCAGTTGTAACATGTACTTTGGAGACGAAATTCCTTTTAACGAGCATCTTATTGGTTCCGCTGGGATTGTGGTGCTAATGAAGGGCGTACTGACTATTTGCAAGTACTCCCGCATTTCGCCTGGACCTGCCCAAGTGAGAAGAATACATGATCACGTGTTGGAAGCCCACCCTCATTCCCATTGACACGCAGGAGGAACATGACTCACGGTAGAGGCACATCTTTAAAGCAAGAGACAGTTATTTCTCACAAATTTTATCATCAAAGACCGCAATTGCATCAGACTTGAGCGCCCTTTGCAACCTCGCATTCATTATGGCCGACTCCGAATCTCCATCGTATCCCAAGCTCCCACGCAACACCATCAACCGCTATAAACCCCGCGGTAAGGAAACGGGTCCCAATAAATATATAAAAACCCATGTACTGACACAGAGTCGAGGAAAATATGACTTCGAGACGGTTCACAGCATCGTGAATACATGCCCCGTCCTGCATGTGTCATTCCCAACACCGGACCCCTCAGATCCCTTCCCAGCAATGATCCCGTAGGTGTTGGGGGAGATCTCATTTCCTATTTCGGACTGTTTCAAGATCTTCTCCTGAGACCATGTCCTCTCCCGAAACAATCTTGATCAAGCAAATGCTAACTCACCCATTACCTAGAATGCTAGGCTTTATGGCCTCCTTCACGGACCCCCAAGCGTCACTTACCGAGCCATTGGACCTCTATCTCCACGGCTACATTTCTTCTCGCCTTATGCGTCTCTCTGGGACCTCCCCATCAGATGAAGGAGAAGGCCTGCCTCTCACCATTGCAGCAACGCACTTGGACGGGCTAGTCCTAGCTCTAACGCCAAACCACCACAGCTACAACTACCGCAGTGCCATCATCCACGGCTTTGCCACGCCGGTGACAGATGCAGACGAGAAGATCTGGGCCATGGAAAAGATTACCAATAATGTGGTGGACGATCGCTGGGCGAACACTCGCATCCCACCGACTAAGACAGAGATGACTAGTACTCAGATCATTAAAGTTAGAGTTGTGGATGCATCCGTGAAGGTGAGAGCTGGAGGCCCGTCGGACGATAGAGCAGATATGAAGAATGATGAGTTGAGAGCGAATACTTGGGTTGGCGTTGTGCCCACTTGGGTCACGTTTGGAGCACCGGTTCCGAGCCCCGATAATAAACTATCCAAAGTAAGTGGCGTGGTGAAGGCAAAGTGTGATCAGTGCTAATGAAGCAACAAGGTCCCTGCCTATTTGGCAGATTTTGTGAAGCGTGAGAACAAGGTTGGCGAGCAGAATGCTCGTGAAGCCATCACGAGTTCCAAGTGATGCACCATTCTAGCCTCGGAGACGGGAAAAGAGAGAGATGAGTATCACGGGATTAATGAGAATCATGAGATGAACTTTTTTTCAGTGCTGACAGGAATCACTTACTCTGCCATAACCATCATACGAAGGAGTGTGTCTCATCTCATCTTCCACTTTTGTGACAGCTCCCCGTCTCCGTCAAACTGCCAAGTCATGCCAACGGTCAGAGCTCGAGAGTTGTCTTCTGGTACAGCATACTCCAGCAGACCAGTTAATCGTTCTCCCTCTTTCCTGCTAGAAGGTTTTCCTTTCGTATTGTCAATGAGCATAACTCCCTGCTTCCAATGAGTTTCTTTCCCACCGGGACCCGTTGTGAAAGCCACTCCTTTCTTGCCTGCCTTTGCCCATTCCTCAGCTTTCGCATTCTCCGGGACTAGATCGTCTCGTGAAGGCATGAAGAAGGAGTCAAACCAAACGATGAAACCGTCCAATGCATCGATGTCAGTTTTCAGCTTTCCCTCCCATTCTCGTTTGAATGATAGGTCCTTCACTGTCGTCGTGTGCAAACTCAATTGTAGGAATGGGAAAGGCTCGGAACAAACAGTCGCGGCTGGCATATTGAGGACCTGTGCATCTTCGTGGATGCCGGCTTGCATGGCTTTCATGTCAAACCCATAGACGTCCCTCCAGAATGCGATATGGTCTGCGATGTAGTCCGGGTCTGCAATCGGGGCAACCCACATGTTCATGTGGCTTGGCACCATCAGTCCATCCGACTTGAGATATTTATCTCTTGCCCAAATGACGCTATCGAGCATCGCTTCATAGAGTAAACAGTAACCCATCCACTCGCTAACGATAATGTCAACTTTCTCAACGGGCAGCGTCACCTCTTCAATTTTGCCACGGAGACACGTTATTTTGTCAGCAAAGCCGTTGTTGAATATATTCTCCCGAGCTTTGTCGATGATGGCTGAGTTGTCAACTGCAATAACGCGAGCTGCACCGGCTTTGGCACAGAACATGCTCAGAATACCAGTACCACAGCCAACATCGAGGACAGTCTTGCCAGCGAATAGCGGTTTGTGGTTGTAAATGAAATCTCGATATGCATCAGTCCGGACAGTGTCCTTCAGCATGGTTTCATGGATGTCTAAGCAATTAGCGAGAGTACAAGTCCCGTGGAAGAAAACAAACCATTGTATGAATAGGAGCTGAAATAGTGCGAGTCGTCGTCTCTCTTCTCCTGCTCCGTGCCCGCTGATCCTGAGGTGGCTTTTTCGTTCCACCTATCGTCGAGAGTCTCAGAAACCGAAGCCCTGTAGTTGTCGAATTGCAGCTGAATTCGACGAAGCTCCTCTTCTAGCTCTGAAACCCGACTAACTACCTCAACAGAGCCATTTGACACTTCTTTGCCATTGGTTCCTTGCACGCCTTCCATAACATCAGGAAGCTCGTCAAGACTAAACAACAAAGCATCGTCTTCTAGAACCGGTTTGAGGTACTTCTCATCCTCGAGATCTTGCTGTGAGATTTCGGGGGAGACCTTGTTCCCGCTGTGAACCTGAGAACGAATGAAGTTGACGAGTTTGATACTCCCGTAAAAATCAAGAGCCAGCCGCTGCCTGATCTCGAGGAAATCAAAGTTGTACTTCTGCTTGCAGTGATTGAGCATTGCATGGATATCCATGAAAACCTCGTCATCCAATAATGAGATGAACTGTGTTTCTTCCTCATCCGGCTCGGCATCCTCCCAGCCCTCCTCGTCTTTCATGTCAAGAATATCTGAATTTTCTGAACTTCCAGATGAGGGTGCGGACCTTACGGTGTCTGGCGCTGGACCCGACATGACGGCGGCTTGGGACTAGAAGTAGCCTGCAGAGAACGGTCCTCTGCGTGCTTTGTTTACCTTCGAAAATTTTGAGTGGTGTTTGTGTTTGTGTGAGTTGGCAGCGGCCAAGGAGGACCCCTGCACATATCTTCTCCTTGCCAACCACGTCACGTGCTGATAGGTCCCCAGAAGAGGGTCCCGGGCATCGATAAAGAATTATTGTGAATGCATTCCGGCGAAGAGAAGAGTGTGCTGTAACAGACTCCAGCTCGCGGATAGACACCAGAATCACCATCAGCTCGGTGGTGCGTGGAAGGCTTCGTGGAGATTGGGCTGGCCGGGCCCCTGGGGACATGGTGTTTGCTTGTAAACAAGGTTGACAGGGGCGGCCAAAGCGCCTGGAAACATTGGGGGGCAGGAACCACAGACCTTCGCATCAACTTGCCAGCACAAACTCAGGACCCTCTCGAACGTGCAATACTCCTTGCGCAAGCTTTGCTCTTCCGAATGTCCGAGTTAATTGCCAGCCTACAAAGAGAGCCCATCCGAATGTCAGTCTTCCAAGATAGAAGTGCAACCGTAAACATTTGAGCTGAGAGCTGGGCCATCGCGACGACCGCGAATATGTCGTTCCTTTTCGGACGCCGTCCTCGGACGAACACCGTGGATCTCCCTAAACAGGCAAAGGAACAGATCTCGAAGCTGGATGGGCCTGCGGGGCCTGCAAAGGTGTGCAGTATTCCCCGACAGGAGAATGACTGGGGCTGACCTTCAACAAACAGGCCGAGGAGCTTGCAAAAACGTTAAGCCAAATGAAGTTTGTTCTACAGGGCACTCAGGGTATATTCTTGGTCTTCTGAAGTGTGTCGAGTTCTTCTAATTATCTTCGCCAGAAACGGAGAGCAGTCCTGAGCAGATCTATGCTCTAGTAACCGGCTTGATTCAGGAAGACCTTCTCTACAGTCTCGCCGTGAATCTACACCGGCTACCCTTCGAATCGAGGAAAGACGCGCAGGTCATATTCTCCTACGTACTAAGATTTCGACCGGCAACCGCATCCCCGAAGAGTGAACCTCTTGCGCTCAGCTATGTCGTCAATAATCGACCCGAAGTCTTGGTGGAGCTGTGTAATGGATACGACTATAAGGAGAGTGCCACACCTGCAGGCACTGTGCTCAGAGAAGTGTTGAAGAGTGATACAGCTGCAGCTATTATTTTATATCATGATCCTGAAGGAAACCCAACATCGAAAGGCCTGACGGGAGTGCAACCAGAAGCCAAGCAGAGTGGGAAGGGTGTGTTCTGGAAGTTCTTCAACTGGATTGACCAAGGCTCTTTCGAAGTAGGAGCAGATGCATTCACTACGTTCAGAGTAAGTCGGGAACAGTCACAACTCACCCCCTGTCTGACATTTTGTAGGAACTCTTGACAAAACATAAGCAACTTGTGGCCCAATACCTTTCCACGAACTTTGATCTTTTCTTCGAGAAGTACAACAACATCCTTGTCAAGTCAGAAAGCTATGTGACGAAACGACAGTCCATAAAGTTGCTAGGAGAGATCCTTTTAGACCGAGCAAATTACGCTGTGATGACGGCGTACGTTGATAGAGGAGAGCATCTGAAGATTTGCATGAATCTTTTGCGGGATGAGAGGAAGATGGTTCAGTACGAAGGCTTTCACGTGTTCAAAGTCTTTGTGGCGAACCCCCACAAGTCCGTTGCAGTGCAGAAGATACTGCTGATTAATCGGGAGAGGCTGTTGACATTTCTGAAGCATTTCTTGGAAGATCGAACGGAGGATGAGCAATTCATTGACGAGAGAGAATTCCTGATCAAGCAGATCAAGAATATGCCCCCCACCCCCGTTGAGCCGACGCAGAAGCCGGCGCTGTTAGGATCGCAGGTGCATTAGGTGGAGGCACGGTAAAGGGGTGCGCGGGATGATAGAGCAGATAGGAGCGAGGGCATTGCTGGATATGAGCACTGGAGTCCTGGGCATTGGGTTTGGCAATTGATAGCGGTCATTGTAATCAAACACGGCGTTGTTGCACATCTTCCAGGAGGAGGTCCAAGGCTGTCATAAGTGTCGTTCACAAAGCCAGTTGATTTGGCCTCCACAAGTAGCAGCACTCTTCGTACCTGTCTCGCTGAATACGCAAGGCTGAGAAAGGGGACCCGACGCCGCTAGGCTATAATGGGCATAGCGGCTGCAGAGCAAACAGTTCTGAGTCCACTGCCAGATTCGCGTAAGGTGTTCAACGCGACGGGGCTCTCTCGCAGTGCATTAATCGGTCCGCCCTTGACTGTCGCACAGCCAAAGTCAAATACACTTGGAGATATTTAACGTGGTCCTGCTGCCGTCGCCAACATGCAACCATCGTACCGCCCCTTCCCCCAGCAGCCGCCGCAGCGCTCCCCCCATGCGCAAGCTACAAGGCGAGGAATTGGTACGTGCCTTCCAGATGCGCCAGACAGTCTCAGTCATTCTGATGCCCTCGCGCCTTCCTTTTCCGGGTACGATGTTTAGTACAAGAACAGTGCTGATCGATGCCGTCCAGGTCCTATGATCTCGGGATCGCATCCGCAGAATTCATTGACTCCCGCCCAGATGCAGGCGCAACAGGCTGCCCAGCTCCAGGCGAATGATCGCGCAAGGACCCGCAGTCGAAAGCCAACAGACAAGAACATCCCCGAGGGCGTTGAGGACTGCATCATCGGAGATGGAGTGCATCGGTACAGGGAACTCCGAGATCTGGAGCGCCGCCTCGATTCTACGATGATGAGAAAGAGGCTGGATATTCAAGACTCGGTCAACCGAAATGTCAAGGTGTGTGAAATAGCATTGCGTCCCAGCTCCCTACTGATATCTTGATAGCGCTATCGGACTCTGCGAATTTGGATCAGCAACACTGTCGAGGATCAACCATGGCAAGCCGACACCCTGGATGTTGATGCATTCGATTTCAGCACGAACATGGACTCCTCCTATCGAGTGAAGATTGAAGGAAGACTGCTGGACGAAGAAGAAGACGACCTTGACAGCGAAGACAGCGATGACGAGGACGAACCTACCAATGGCGATGTCATGGACGAAGACGAGAAGGAGAAGCCAGAGAAGAAATCGAAAACGCCCTCCAAGCAGTTCAAACTGTCTCATTTCTTTAAGACGATGACAGTCGACTTTGACCGAAGCAAGGGTAAGGAAGGTGCAGATCAGAGTGTTGAATGGAAGAAGCCTGCCGTGGCACCGAATGCTGCCAATCTGCCAAATGCTGCCGATTTCGACCAGTTAGAGTTTAAGCGGGGAGGTGACGAGAATGCCAACATCACCATCAATCTTTTCCGGGATGAGAATCCAGAAAGGTTCCAATTAAGCCCGGCTCTCGCAGATATTCTGGATACGGACGTTGCAACACGTGCTGAGGCGGTGATGGGCGTCTGGGAGTATATCAAGGCTATGGGACTACAGGAAGATGATGAGAAGAGGTCATTTGACTGCGATGATAGACTTCGAGCAGTAAGTGGAATTTTGGAGCTACTTGGTTCTCGGGCTGACTTGAAATAGCTTATTCAACGAGACAAGGGGTATATCCCGTACCTCACTGAGGCAATCCTCCCGCACATTAGCCCTTTACCACCGGTCAAGCTTCCATACACCATCCGCGTAGACAAGGACTTCCATGAAGACCCACAGCCGACGATCTACGACATCCGAGTCCAGGTTGACGATCCTCTGCGAGCTGCTCTCACTTCCTACATGCTTAATCCCTCCTACGCTACCAGCCTCCGCCAAATTAACAGTCACAATGAACAACTTGCTATTCTGGTGCAGAAGATAACTAATTCGAAGTCGAAGCATACCTTTTTCGACGCTTTGTCGAAGAACCCTACCGAATTCATCGCGAAGTGGCTGAGCTCGCAAAAGAGAGATCTCGAAGTCATATCTGGCGAGGCTACCAGAGGTGGTGGGGAAGATGCAAGCGGAGACGAGTGGAGACGAGGTGGACAGGAGAGCATTTGGGCTAGTGATAATGTACGAGAAAGCGTTAATTTGCTGGTTGGGCGTCCGAAGGTATAGATTTTAACGACTTGTTTCAATATAAGCAAGGGGAGTTTGGGCGGACATGAACTCGCAGGAGGATGTACTATTATCAAGATACAAACGGAGCCCCCAAAAGTTGCATGGAACCTAAGAAGGCGGTATTTTACCCTTGCAATTCCTCTTCGTACCTGTGGTGGACCGAAAAAGTGACACTCAATGCCCAATGTCCCAGCATACCTTGGACAATTTTTGATAATCCAGATATTTCAGCCCTCCTTAAGGCAAGTCAAAGTCTTCTGTCTCAAGTCATTATCAAATCCTTGAAAGTTTATAATTCTCTTTTTATTCATTATTCAAATGACTGAGAGCATCAACAATTTTGCAGCATATCCCCTTCACTTTTATCCACTCCATTTTGACACCTTTCTAGATCTTCATATTCTTTATCGCCTCATCTGCCTCAATCTTATAATCTTCTCTCCATCTAGTCAGCGGAGGTCTACCCTTCACCAAGTCCTGCCTGTCCCACAGCATCCTCTTCCGATCCATCTCCTCAGAAACATCATTATCTGGACAGATCACATAAAATTTCCCTTCCTCCATCTTAGCTTCTAGATAATCGACAACCTGCTCAGGCCACCACGCTCCTTTAGGCTTCTCCTTCTCTCCCTTCTTCGAAGGATCGTTGCCCGACAGCCCAGTGAAGGTCCAGCCCGGAACCAGCAAATGGACAGAAGTCGTGGGTGACGATTTCGACAAATCAAATGATAGATGCTCCGCCAGTGTTTTGACAGCGGCTTTTGACGCATTGTAAGCGGCGTTTCCTGGTGGATTGGTAATGCCTTGCTTCGAGCCAGTGATAATTACACTTGAAGGGTGGGAAGCAGTGGAGTGGCTGGTGACCAACGGTAACAATGTGTTGAGGCCGTAGATTACGCCGAAGAGGTTTACGTCTATGATCTTCTGGAAGTAATCGCTATCCTCCCAGCTGCCTCTAAGACCAATTCCTGCATTAAGAGCAAGGAGATGGATTTCACCTAAAAATATATCATCAGCTCATCTTTCCAGCCCTCGGATGAAAGATGGATGAGTACCTCCATAATCCTTCTCAACTTTACTCTTCAGCTTCTCAAACTCGGAAATTTTAGTAACGTCCACCTCGACAGTCTCAACCTTGCCTTTGATGCTGGACTTGGCGGATGAGAGGTTCGCGCTGTTGTTGTCGGCGATTACCACACTCATGCCGTAGCTTGCACATTTTGCTGCGAGGGCGAGACCGATGCCGGAAGCTCCGCCTGTGATCACTGCCGTATTTCCGGGTTTGAAGACAGGATTTGAAGACATTTTTGATGTAGTGGTGAAGCTCCGAAGGTATTTTGGTGAAATTGCGGGGTAGCTTAGTTTTTGTAAATGGGGGGAATCAAAGACAAGGAGAGAGGTTAGCTTCGGTTTCGGACAGGTGGCGATATTTAAGATCCGTGGAGGGGTACGAGGTATGAGAACTCTGGACATGAGTTCTCGAACAGTATGCAGTCGAAAGATGAATTGTACACCTTATGAGATATGTGACATATGATTTGAGTGCTGGATCGGAAATAGCAGGCGCTTCATCTTATCGCCGAATAGACGAGCCCCTGAACCTCGATGAGCTCCCATGGAAAGAAAGAGGGGTTTCTAGTTCCAAGGCTTGTGGGATATTTCAACTGGCTTAAGTCTGAACGTCCCTTTTAGCTATGATAAATTGGACTTCCGCGTCTTCTAGATTCTCACTACACGAATATTCATCCAGAGTTTCGGACTCTCGAGGAACCCCATTTCTTTCCGGAGCATTGAATGGACTTCCTGCGTTTTGTTCTAATGCGAGCCAGAAATATCCTTTACAATATTATACCGCCGTCATGGAACTAAATATTCCAAGTTCCGGGTGCCAGCGTATTAAATTTATCTATGAGTAGTAAGAGCATTATCTTGTGCTGGACTCCAAATGTTGAGCACTCTCAACGCCATCGCTGAAATCAAAGACGTGCTCCTGCTCAATATGATCGTTAGAAACTCGTCCCCCAACCCATCTAGTTCTCGCTACCACATCTATGGTCCAAAAACCGTCGGTTTTGGCTTCACATTTGTCCCAGCATGCCCATTCATTTGCACCTTCTGCACATCCTCAACCCTGTTTCCCTCGGCGATATCGTCGACCACACCCTTTCTCGGCTTCTCCGTCAACTCCAGGTCTTTTCTTTGCTCGGTGAAAACCCCTTCTAAACCCTCTCCTTTCCGCCTCGCCTCTAGGGCCTTCTCGGCCATTTCAACGTTCTCAAATGCTCCATTCGCTCTCCAAAGCTTCCTCTCTTTCATCACGTGGATTCTCCCCTTCAATCCTTTGCTCTGCTTCTCCTCCATGATAGCCCAGACCTGTTGGACCACTGACCAGCCGTGGGCGACTACTTGAGCCGCTTTCTTTGACTCCTTATCATCTAGAGCCGCAAGGTCTCTCTGGCCTTCGAGAATCCTCGCCTTCCGGATGAATTTTGTTGGTTGCCTGCCTTTTAGCAACTCCTTATGAAAGCCTTTGAATGTATAGCCGAATGGCCCGATGATGGCTGATAGATCCTTGAGCACAAAACCAGTGAGGCCCATGCCAACTCCTTTCACGAATCCAGTTGGACCACCATCTCGTGCACCGGTGTAAGGCTGGGCTACGAGCCCGGTAACTCCATCATAGATTCCTAAGACAAACTCCTCGCCAGCAGCTTTGAGGCCTGATTTAATTCCAGTGATTCGTGTAGGTCTGTGATATGATCAATTACTGTTACAACATGACACAGAAAGTTTCTTTACCTTCGAACAGTCGAATCGCCATAAAGCCTTGGAGCATTGTGAAAACCTACCGAAGTTAGTCTTGATGTCTCACCGACTCTCGAATATTGGCCACCGCATATGGAGTAGAAGAAGGAGCATACCCTGAGCGATAGCCAGTGAAAGATCCATCGGTGCTCGTGCAATCGCTTCTGCAGTCTTGCCAACACCAGCACCGACATCTTGAGCCATTTTTTCTATAGCATTATCCTCCGGATCGTCTGACATCTCCGACTCGTCATCTTCATGGTGAGCCTCGTTGTTTGCATCTCGTTTCTGGGATAGTGGCTCGCCATCTGCCGTGTGTTTTCCCATGTCAGGGCCAATGGTGGCCTTTTCGAGGCCAGTTCCTGGTGCTTTTGAGTCTGAGATATTGCCAGAGGAGTCGTCGGCAGTTGCATGATTGGGGCTTTTGTTTTCCTTGTTCATGACCATTCCATTCTCCTGAGTGTTGTTTTGGCTCCCATTTGTCTTTCCCCCTCGAGCTTTGCTCTCGGCCGAAGTTGGGCTGCGACTCTCGCTTTGCCGATATTGCCCAGACTTCCTTTGCTTCTTCTCCTCGTGCCTCGAACGTCTCTTCGAGGTTTTCGCGATCTTGAATGGCACGCTTCCAATTCCAGTTGCAATGCTGGTGACAGTACCCATAATTGCAGTGGCGCCACCTGTCAGCGGCTCTCCGGGTCCTTCGAAATCATTCCACTCGTTATGTCGTATTAGCCGCAATTGCTTCCATGTAATTCTCTTTCTCTCGACAAGGAGCTCAGCTGCCAATGCGCTAAGCCTGAGGTTTGTATTTTTAAGCCTCCAGACGGCTACGCGATCTTCCAGAATGGAGCAACGCATGGAATGTTCACCTCGGAGAACAAGACTTCTATGGAAAGAAGTCACTGCGTTCTTTGCACCGTCCCCTTCAGCTTCAATGTCTCGGGCAATGTTCTCTGCCGCTTCGCGTGCCTCGCTCGTAAGTAGTTGTTTAATGCCTTCTGCTAGCTTATCTGCTGTGAGGCTCTTGTAGGGGACAGGATTCGCTCCTGCACCGGCCTCGCCGATCATGGAGCCCCAGAATTGCTGATCACCGAAGAATGGAACAATAAATGTAGGCTTGCCACACTTCAGACCAATTGCAGTTGTACCTGCGCCTCCGTGGTGGACAACAGCAGACCTGCTTGGTTTAGCATTGCTTATCAACATATATGTCATGCAAATAGAGCTTACACTTTAGGGAACAGCCAATCGTGAGGCGTATTCTCAAGCATGTAAATATTCTCCGGAACATTGTCATCGCCGAGACCACCCCATCCTTTCGATACGAGTGCCCTCACGCCCGCTTTCTTCACAGCCTCGAAGATCATCTTGGTGAACTTATCAGGATCATCAACCACAATCGAGCCGAATCCAATATAGACAGGAGGCTCGCCTGCGTCAAGAAATCTTGATAACTCTTCTGGTGGCTCGAAAGAAGAGGCAAGGTCAAGGAAGACAAAACCTGCAATGTCAATCTCTGGCCCCCAATCCTTTGGTTTTGGTACCAAGCCTGGAGACCACAAATAAGTGTACGGAACTTTCAGCCGGTAGAGCTGGCCAGGAGCCCAGAGAGTTGACACGGGTTCTAGTCCCAGAGTCTTGACTCTGAAGTTATTGACTAAATCGCCCAAGCTATACAAAATTAGCCCACCTCAATTCAGTGACAGTAGCTTCGATACTTGCCCTTGCCAAGTCATCATCTCCACCAAAGGATAACTCATGAAATTAGTATAACCTGGATCTACATTCGACTTCTTGATATTTGCCAACGGATGGGGAAATGCCTGGGTTGGTGTGTACGGAAATGTAAACATGAGATGCAATGGAATACCCAGTCTCTCTGCGCAATGAATATGTGCGAAACTCGGAGGATTTGCAATGATGGCATCTGCAATGAACGGTGCCTTCTTGCCCATCATCTTCAAATTGCTGACATCCTTCTCATCATCCGTGGAGTTGATGCAAGATCTCCAAAAGCCTTCAAACATCTCCGCCATCTGATCTCGGCGACGTCCCACCTCTCCTTTCTTCAAAGTCTCCATGGTTGGAATCATCCCCGGGTTCTTCACCATGAAGGCCATGAGTTCTGCGGGGTCACCACCTACAGAAAAGAATTCGAGCCCAGAATCTTCCTGGACAAAGTCCTTAAATGCTGGATGAGTTGCTATTCGAACTCTGTGCCCATACTCCTTCAGGTTCTTTCCCAACTTCAAGAAAGGTTGAATGTCGCCGCGAGAGCCGATAACCATAACCACAATGTTCAACTTCGGTCTGGGTATATCAGACGTAAGGGTTGCCTCCGACGAAGACCGCGAGTCCTTAGCCTTGCCTTCCTGACTCATCACTGGAGTGATACCCGTGGCATCGTCTTGAGGGGTGGGGCCCAGGTGGTTCAGGAACGTCACCCCTAAAGCCTTTGCCAGATAGCCACGGTTGTTGGTCTCTCTGACACTGATGTTGAGCCTCCCATCCCTCCGTGATACCTTGCCTCGTGTGCTGTAGTCGGTATTGCCTACGTTAAACCTCGAATACGACCCTCTGCTTCCCCTGTCATGTTTCCCTCGCGCCCTGCCCCGCCGATGGCCCCGCGCTCCTGTCTCGCCCTCGTCCTCAGAAGAACTTGTTGTAGATTCGTCGTCGCCATTGTCCAAGCTATTCCAAATGGCCTCGTTCAGCTTGGAAGTATTGGTGGCGTGGCGCTTCAGACCAGCACCTTCGAAGATCGAGACTTTCGTGGTCGGCGCCGGTCTCTCGGTCTGCCACTGCTTCGAGATGGCAGGCCGTGCGGCGTCGAAAGACATTGCCCGCCCTTCATGTAGCGAGGACGACCCTGGAAAGTCTGGAGGTTCGGAAGGGCGGTTGGCTTCACTTGCTGCCATATCGGGTGCCATGGTGGAGAGCCCGGAGGGGGTCACAACATCACAATGACTTGGGAAAGAGAGAGAGAGAATGGAATGGAATAAAAAAGAGGAAGAACACAAGTGGAGGAATCACGCCGGGACAATGGGAAGGTCAATGAATGCCCAAACGACCTGCCTTATTATTAGTAGTGACGCGCTACGCCGCCATCTCGATTCTCGATGTCCAGCACCAAATGTCGCAGTTGCGCCGATGACGTTGAGTATCTGGTCTGAGAGGGCCAAGCGGGCAAGCGCCATCTGGAGCATTCCTCCGCCCAGACGACTACTTTTTGGTGCCTTGGCAGCATCCCGGCAGCCGCACCTCGGCATGCAGGACAGGGAGTGGGGAGTGCCGGAGATTTGTTTGCGCGACAGGCACCGCCAGGGGGCATCAACAAGGGAGTGGCGGGACATGCAAAAATGTAAAATGTATCATGTAAAACGTATCGTGTGTCTGGTAGACGAGGCCATTACAACTACAACGTGTTATGTGCTTGTCTAAATCCCTCCCGGCGCATGTCCAACACAAGTAACCGTTCCGGCAATTAGATTTCGCCCGAGCTCGCTAAGAAAAGGGGCCACCTCAATTGCCAAGCGACGCCCCTTTCCTTCTGATATGACAGCCTCGCGTGCGAGAGACAAGCAAGCGGCATGTGAGATCTGGAGGCAACATTCTAAGTAGTAGCAGACGAGATATTGCACTGGGTTCGCACAAACAGAGCCCTTCTTTACCTGCACCCAAGATGAATTGAAACGAGTTTGATGGGGTTTTTATTTCAAAGAATCGCACTACTAGCCTAGCTTCCCTGCTCACTGTAGATTATATTCTGGAACACACCACTTGTCGTAGTGTGGAAAAGCTGTGTCGAGCTAGCTTGCACTCATCTCGTGCGCATGGTTAACTCGCTCCAGCCTGTCAGTTTCTCCGACCAACTCTCCAATCCTCGGGCTCAGGTGTTTCTCGCAGGCTGGCTCCATCATTTCTAGCATCACGGGCTCCCCAGAGTCTGGTCTCGGCATAACTAAACCGCACTCCTTCAGCCCAGTTGTGCTCTTCATCAGCATTCTCTCTGCCACCATAAAGACCCGCAAAGCCGCTCTGCGACATTCCTGTAGGCGATGCAGATCTGCCTACTCCTCTGCGAAGTGGGGTGGATAGTTGTTGGACACGCTCCACGCCTGGAATATCCCTTATCCCGCTATCCATCCGGTTTGCACGTGGACCTACGCCTCGTACAGGCGCGGTGTAGGCAGGGTGGAATCGAGATTGATGGCGAGCTTCAGGCAAATTTGCTGGTGTTTGGGGTTGAGAGGACCGAGGTAAACTATCATTGTAGACTTGATACATTCGAGATGGTGTTCGGGGTGCTAATTCAGAGGAGGTCATACGACCTTGGCTCCGACGAGACGTCGAGGAAGATGATCGTGGGGGTGAAATATGTGTGATTGGGCTGTGATTACGATAAAATTCAACCATTGTCTCGGCTGCTCGTCTGACGAGACTCCTGGGACTGATACCACTTGCACACTTTTGCAGAGATCAGTTTCACTCAGCGACAATGTGGATGCCATCTTACCGGAGGACTCGAATGTACTTCACCTATATCTGCGAACTCGCTTGCCCTCGAGTTCGGTGTTGGGCACCGGCCCTCGATACCACTCTTGACAGGTGTATGCGAGCTGCTTCTGATGGGACTGTTTCCAGAGTTTTGAGGCAAGCATTCGAATCCAGGCATCCTATTGACACCTGAAACACTGCGTGAAACGGTTGAGAAAGGTGGCGGAAGAGATAACCGTGGGGAAGAGAATAGAAAGTCTCCCAAGGCAGATGCGGCTCTTTCGCTTTCATCCCTACGTCGTACTATTGATAAGTCCTCCATTGACGGCTCCGAGAGGAAATGGGACATTCCAGAAGTGACTCTTGAACTCTGCAATGAGCTGCCACGAAGTTCTTCATGTAAGTTGAGATCTCTTGACGGTCGAGCGGTGCTGTTATTTGTGGAATTGGAAGCTACGCGTTCCTGTTCATAGGCTGCACTTGCTCGTTCCGATGAATCGAACGAGAAGCTATTCGTTTGATGTCTGAATGTACGCGGAGGCGGTCTTCTCATGCGTCGGGCTGGTTGGGCGAACATGATCCCAGGAGTGTTGTGATGAGCCATGCTGGGTTCGACACGAGGAGTAAGTCCGGTCGTTGAACGGTGCTCCGGCGAGCTTGAAGCGTTTTGGGACAAGAATAATGGAGATCGAGGAAGTGGTACTCTGTTACGAAGTCTGCTTGTGTCTGGAACTCGAATATTTTGAGGCGTAGAGATATCATCTGGTGCTGCCCAACGTATTAGAAAATGATGATTCGTTCAGATCCGTGGCATACCGAACGGTGAAGACATATTGGCTGTATCGTCTGAAATGCGTTCAGTCGGACTCTCTACAAAACCCCCGTAATAGAAATCGTTCTTCAATGATGTAGGTAACCACTGCGAATCACAAGCTGGATTCTCGGACCCAAGGGCGACATAGCCATGGTCATCTTCTAAGTCTATGACCATCTGAGGTTCGGCTGCAGTGATGTTCAATAACATGGGGGAACGAGCTGGTCCATATTTGTTGTGCTCTACAGGCGATGTGATCCGTTTGGATCTCGAAGGGCTAATTGTCTGAAGAGCCAAAGGTTGGTCGTAGTATTCTGCAATCAGCCTATCTCCAACCTGTAAATTCCGCAGGTCTTCCCCTGCGAGTTTTTCTCGAATGTGCTGATGTTGCGAGGAGCCAGAAGTGCCATCTGGTGTGTCCACTGCAAAGCGTGAGAAACCTTGGTTTAAGGCCTCTATCTCTCGATGACGCTGTCGACGGCGGTCGAATTCTCTGAGGTCGCTACGACCTAGGACAATTGTACTCGGAGGCAGTCGGATCATAGTTGCACGCATGGGACCAATGATGTGAAGAGAGGTATGTGGGAGGCAACATAAATCGTGCGTGTGAAAAGAAGTGTGCTGGTCGACCTAGCAAACCGGGAAGGGCATGGAAAACAATACATATGGTAGGAACAAGTGGATGGGACTTTGACAATTTACTTCTGCGAGTAAAGGCAATTGCGTTTCCTAAAGTAAGAGAATTCCTCAAGACAGTGCAGCTATATCCGGAAAGAGCGAAAGACGATACCTTGCTGTTTGAGAGCTGTCCAATTATAGAAACCTGAAGTCTTGAAAAGTAAAGAAAAGGTAACCCATCACCAAGAGGAAAAGGGGAATGATACATTTGTATAGTGCTCCCCAACCATCCAAACTCGATGCTCCTTTGCGGCCGTCGATGAGATGACTGGCTTGTCGAACTTCGAGGCTCTCGACACAACTCAAGTAGAAAATACTCTCTCTTTTGGACTCGTGAGGCCCGTATGGCGCCGCCAATTAGATGACTGGCTATCGAGCTTCGAGTCCCTCGAAGCAATTGAAGTAGGAAATCCTCTCTCTTTTGGGGGCTGTTGAGGCCCCTTTAAAGAAGGAAGTGTGAAGCAACATGAGTAACGATAGAGCTGAGCAGTGAAGCACCCACCTCCATCTCAATATTATATCATCGTACAACCTCAGGCCGGGCTTGTGTAAGCGTCATCTCACCCCAATCCGCATTCGCAATTTCCTCCAGCGGCCTCGTGCAGCGATAGCTTGCCATGGCATTTCGGGAGTCGGGAGGATGTGCAATATACGGATCCCAATCTCTCTACCCGATCTCATCAGAGCTAGCTCGTCGAACAATTCAACAATCAGACTGTTTAGCGCATCCAGGCACCGAATGCCCAAACCAAAGTCAAAGGCGCCTGTGAGACTTTGCCAAGTGGATGCTCGCTGCAGAATTTCCAGCAGCCCGAAGTTGCGGCCATCATGACTCGCAAGAAGTTGTCGCCGACGTGGGCTGCTGGGCCTCGCAGCTTCAGGAGTCAGTAGCTCATCAGACAGAAGGCCAGCATACCTAATCTGGGCCCGCAGCAACAGCACCAGTACCAGCACCAGCACCAGCACCAGCACCAGCACCAGCACCAACCCTAAACCTTAACGAGATGAACAGCCAAACCAAACCAGAGTTCACCAACCTCACCAGACCACTTGACCAAAAGCCAAACCCCCACTGGCGTTCGCTCCCAGGCCAATTACCATCGCGGCCCAAGCCAGTCCCAATTCGTGCCCCCAGTCCAACTCGCCCAAATTTGGAGAGGAAGAGGCGCCGCGAAGCGCAAAGCAGCGCAGCGCAGAGCCCCAGCAGTCCAGTCCAGCAGCAGCAATCCAGCAGAGCATGTTTCCAGTTCCAAACTTCCCAGTTTGCGTCCCATCCCGACTCCCAATCCCATCCTAATCACCCATCCTACCGCGTCCCCGTCCACTGTTACTCCTCGCTCTCTCTGTTGCCGCCCGCCAGCCCTTGGCTAGATCTGCAAGCCCAAGCTCAAGCCCACGCCCGCCCGCGCTTCTCTGCTCCAGCGGTGACATGACAGAGCCCAGGATCTCCGTTTGAAGGCCCCCCAGCCACGATTCGCTGACGAGGACGTATACCGGTACCCCCGTTGTCGAGGCCATGGACAACGACCTGAGCCTTTCTCAATCGTTCGGTGGCCTGCGCATCGCCAACCCAGATACAACTTCTCCAGGAGCCTCCCAAGACGTTCCGACGAATCCCAGATTAGACGCATCGTCAGTTGCGCCCTCAAGAACTGCAGATGAGACGGATGCTCCTCCGCCTCTAGTATCGAGAGACTCCAGATCCTCGACCGATCCCCAACCGCAATCCCGCAGACACTCCATCTTCAACATCCTTCGCCGCGGCGAGCCCTCCCCTGACCCGACCCCTTCACCACAAACTCCTCCGCAATATCTCGACGGAAAGTCCGCGGCCCCGAATCAGCATACCGATTCCAGCAGCAGTGAATCGTACAAAGCACAAAGCGATCCACTCGCACGAGCTGCAGCCTCCAAGGCGTATCGACAATCGATGCCCTTGAACCACCAAGCACAGCAGCAAGCTCAATTCCCGCCTTATCAGTCGAATGCAATGCAGAACGGTAACAGAGGATACCCCCCTGCCGGAACATCTCGACCTGTTTCAGGAGTTTACTCAGCTCAACCTCCCCCGAATGCAGTACCCTCCCGAGAACCGGGCTCATACAGACTACGGAGTGAATCGTCAAGATCATCAATAGGGGCCGTACCTACAAGGAGTGATTCGAGAGGTGGCACAGCAATGCAGGCCGGCGTTCCCTCCAGAGAGTCAAGTCACAGAGACCGGTCCTACAGCCAGAACCATCCTTTGCCAGCAGGGAATGGGCCTTTACCACCAAGGCGAAGCTCGAGAGGAATGGGAGGGGGTCATATGGAACCTGTTGCAGGCTCTTCCAGTGGCACCGCTCCCAGATACGATTTAGACGGCAATCTCGTTCCCAGCAGTGAAGATTGGAAAGACAAGGGTGCGGCAGTAGGCGTTCGTGAGGAAATAGACGCAAATGGAAAGGTCGTGTATAGGCAGGTCAAGAAGGGCGTGCGGGATTTCGTCTTTGGTCGAACATTGGGAGAGGGTTCATACAGCACCGTGCTCTTGGCAACAGACAGGCAAACGTTGAAGGAGTACGCCGTCAAGATATTGGACAAGAAGCATATCATTAAGGAGAAGAAGATTAAATACGTGAACATCGAGAAGGACACTCTCAACCGACTGATCGAACACCCAGGCATTGTACGGCTATATTACACCTTCCAGGATAGTACATCTCTCTATTACGTTCTGGACGTGGCGAGTGGGGGCGAGCTCCTTGGGGTGCTGAAGAAGATTGGGTCCTTTGATGAAGAGTGCACACGTTTTTACGGCGCAGAAATTCTCGATGCCATTGAACACATGCACAACAGGGGTGTGATCCATCGAGATCTTAAGCCCGAGAATGTTCTCCTGGATGACCAGATGCACATCAAGATCACCGATTTTGGGACTGCTAAACTGTTGCCGGACCCACGGAAACCAAAAGAAGCAACGTCTTACGATCCTGCCAGTCAAGATGAGGAATCGACACGGGCACGTTCTTTTGTTGGCACAGCAGAGTATGTGAGCCCTGAGTTACTGACTGACAAGAATGCTTGCAAAGCCAGTGATTTGTGGGCTTTTGGATGTATCATTTACCAGCTCTTGACTGGAAGACCTCCTTTCAAAGCAGGGAATGAGTACCAAACTTTCCAAAAAATTGTTGGCCTAGACTATCAGTTCCCACCTGGATTTCCCCCAGCTGCAAGAGATCTAGTTGAACGACTTCTGGTCCTTGACCCACAAAGAAGGTTATCTATTGAACACATTAAAAATCACGAGTTCTTCGACGGCATACAGTGGGGACGTGGTCTCTGGGCCATGAAAGCACCGAGGTTGAAGCCTTATGTCCCCCCTACTCAGGAGCCTACTCTTATCAAGCTCAATGGTTATTCGAGCTCACCACAACCAATTCCCACCTCGCGCGCACAACAAGCGCCGACCGCCTCGAACGGTAATCCTCGACCCCAACCAAGGGTAATCACAGAATTACCACCTCCCACACAACTCGATATTGAATGGTCGCCTGTTCTGACGCGAAATAACGAGCGGATATTGAAGCTTGGCAACCTGATGGTACTCTCAACTCCTCTCCCACACAGTCCAAATTCCCGAAATGGGGAACACGGAGAAGCCCACGAAAAGAAGGGCCTTGCGAGATTTTTTGGTGGCAGCACTACTAAGAAGAGGCAAAGGCTCGTGATGGTGACGTCTAGCGCTAGGATCATTCTGGCAGCTGCTGGAGGCGACGAGAAAAAGTCGAAGTCTGAAATCTCGCTCCTTGCCTCAGAGTGTTCTTGGAGAACGCAGTTAGATGTTAAGGGCCAAGAGGTGTGGTGTGTCGATACAGTGAGTATGCCTGACCACAATTTTCGGGCGCATTTACTAATTGAATTAGCGCGGGACACACTATACTTTCGAAGACTCCAAGTCATCTGTCACCACTGGAGATCCGGCAAAAAGCTCTGCTCAGGAGTGGATAGAGGCCATTGAGCGCGCCAAAGATATGGCGCTCTCCCAGAATACTGCAGGGTCATACAACAGTGAGACAGGCTTTGACATGAACTCTTCTGTCTCAAGTCCGAGCAGTACTCTTCACGGGAATAGCATCTACCCTGAGGGCTTCAATGTAACAGACCGAGCGGGACGAAACCATCTGACCAAGAGTCAGGCCAGCTTGGGCGGGGAAGAGCATGTCGAAAAGGCTAAGAAGCATCGATTCAGCAAGAGACAGTCCAAGAACGGACTATCTACCCCATTTTGAGACGAGTCCATACCAGCTCTTGTATAACGATTTTCGGGAAGATTGGGCCTCCCATGTGGAGGACACACAATTCGGTTCATGGAGCATTTGTTAGCGAGGCGCTGGTCTGATTCACTTCTTGCATCCTTTTCATAATAGCCTTATGATAGGGCTTTACGAATATCAAGACGCTTTTCTTTCTTGCAAGGTTAGCCTAGCAGGCTCGGAGCCCGAGGCTTGGGGCTCCTTTACACATCATGGAACATCTCGGCTGCATTGCGGAAGCGCGTTCTTGGCTAGATCTATAGGCGGATTGGTTTTTATCATCTGGGTGGCTGTGGTATTTAATTACGTACTCTGCGATGGCTTTCATGTAGAGAAGATTCCTTGCTGCTTAAGACGGGCTTTGGCTCAGGTGCTTCGCGAATGTATAGTAGAGCGAAGCTGAAACTGAAGGCTATACCTTGTGGGTAGCCGTTGAGAATATTAAGAATTTTCGCCGACTCCATGTCTTACAAGTGAAGTTCATCTATCGTTCCGCGGAAATTTATCTTCTCGGTAGGTCTAGCATATTAGTATGCTAAAGCCTTAGCTCGACGACAACTACAATTGTCCATTCCGAGGTATCGTGAATTGCAGTCTACCCCTTCTCAGAAATCACAAGCTTCTTTTAAGGCAGCCTTTGGAGCCCAAGCCCAGGTCAATGTAAAAGTTTGACAAGGACAATGAGGAGCAGTACCTTTTTCCATTCTCACGTGATGTCGACGATAACTTGTGCCTCAGGATCTCAATGACGTTCCCATCCATGGGCACGATCGATGGCTGTAGTTTATTGGTCAGCAGACTCCATTATTCACCAAGATTTACTTGCTCGTTCAGCCTCGGGACTTTCGTTATGGCATTTTCACCTCCACAATCACTCTCAAGGAATCACCTTGTCGATTTACAGCAGAGCGAGCCGCTGCTCCTAGCATGTCTGGTCTCAGGCCTCGAAGCTGAACACAATCATGGCACCCGATAGAGGAGAGAGCTTCGACTACCAATCCATACCAACCCCACCTTCGACCTCGCACCCAGATGAAGCCTCTGACGACACAGAAGAGCTTCGAAGACGCCGTAGCGATGCCCGCCGATTCATCGCGAGCCATGCGAGCGAAGGGCAGAACTTTACTCTTCGAGGCATACTCGTTGGTTTGGGAGTGGGCCTGGTCATCTGTTTCTCAAACATGTACTTTGGCTTGCAGACTGGATGGATCTCGAGCATGAGCATGCCTGCCTCGCTGATTGGATTTGCGTTCTTCAAGTCGCTGTCAAAGCATCTTGATCTACCATTCACACCCGTTGAGAATGTGCTGGTGCAATCCGTAGCCGGATCTATGGGAACGATGCCTTTGGGATGTGGATTGGTGGGTGTGATGCCGGCCTTGAACTACATGCTGAAGCCGGAGGAACAAGGACCCATAGTTCTCAGTCTGTGGAAGCTTATCTTGTGGTCGCTGGGACTCTGCTTCTTCGGGGTGGTTTTCGCAGTCCCACTGCGGAGGCAGGTCATCATCAGGGAGAAGCTGAAGTTCCCCTCCGGAACGGCGACAGCTTTGATGATTAGTGTACTTCATGGCAAGGAAGCTACCGCCGATGGCCCAATTAGTCGAACTACCTCTCAGGATCCTAGTTCGCTGGACAGCAGTATGCAATCCTACCCTGACACTGATGAAGTGCCTGCGGACGAGGAACTGAGCAAGAAGCAAACAAGCAGTTGGCAATCTAGAGTCAGGCTTCTGGTCATCTCGTTTACTATTTCCGGCCTATATACACTTGCTACATATTTCTTCCCGATCTTACGCAACCTTCCCGTCTTTGGATTTATGCTCGCAGAATCTTGGCTCTGGACTCTTAATCCATCATTAGCTTATGTTGGACAAGGGATCATCATGGGTCCGGCCACTACAATGCACATGCTTCTTGGGGCAATCGTGGGATGGGGCATCCTCTCCCCTTTGGCAAAGAGGAGAGGATGGGCTCCTGGTCCTGTGCATGAGTGGGAAACTGGATCCAAAGGCTGGATCGTGTGGATATCTTTGGCGATAATGCTCGCTGATTCAGTCGTTAGCCTCGGTAACATTGCTCTCACACCGCTGGTCATGCACAGCGGAGAGTATGCAAGGAATATGGGCCACATCATAAGAAAGAGGGATTGGAAAAGCCTCCTGCATTTGGGATCCAGCAAAATTGGAGGAGATTATGCACCACTCCGAGAAGAGGTATTCACACGTCTTGAAGATACCAGGCCAGATTCTCAAGAGGATCCCGCCCTTTCTGACGAAGAGATCAAGAGTCTTCCAGAACCGGACGCGCCTCCTGAGCATTTAGTGAACAACCGCACTGTGGTCATCTCACTGGTTTTGTCCATTGCCTTCTGTATTGTGAGTATTCGTGTTGTATTTGGGGCTTTAGTCCCATTCTACGCCATCATAATCGCTGTTTTCATGGCTCTCGTCCTCTCTATCATGGGCGTCCGGGCACTGGGAGAAACTGATCTCAATCCGGTCTCTGGAATCAGCAAGCTGGCTCAACTCTTCTTTGCCATCATCATACCACAATCGAACAAGAACTCGGTCCTGATCAACCTTGTCGCTGGCGCCGTGTCTGAGGCAGGAGCATTGCAGGCTGGTGATCTCATGCAAGATCTCAAGACAGGCCATCTGCTGGGCGCAGCTCCAAACGCTCAGTTTTGGGGTGGAGTTATTGGAAGTGCTGTCGGTGCAGTCATCAGTGCTCTGATTTATAGATTGTATACGAGCGTCTATGAAGTCCCGGGCGATTTATTTGAAGTTCCAACTGGCTACGTTTGGATATTCACGGCGAGATTGGTTACGGGGAAGGGTTTGCCTACGATGGCCGCGCAGTGGTCACTGGGAGCAGCTGTTGTTTTCACATGCGCAACAATAGCGAGGATCATCGGCACTGGAAAGCGATGGCACCCTTATGTACCCGGAGGTATTGCGGTTGCAGTTGGCATGTATAACGTTCCGTCCTTCACACTTGCACGGGCAATTGGAGGCCTCGTTCACTGGTACTGGCGATCGTATCGACGAAAAGACGAAACTCCCATTGTGGTGCTAGCCAGTGGGCTTATTCTGGGCGAGGGCGTCATGAGCATCGTGTAAGTGTCGGGGAATCTCATTTGCTGTAGTCGCCTCCCTAGAGGACAGCCTCTCAGTCCCCCAAAATACCCTCATAGAGCGATCACTAATCCTACCGGGCCGCAGGAACCTTCTCCTAGCCAGTGCCAACGTGCCACACCTGTGAATTCACGTACCTAAGATCTGGATATACATTAGTCATATATCCCATCATCTAGCGCAAATGCTCTTGAATCAGGAACCTTCCTCTCATCTTTCGTTGCACATCGCTCTTTTAGTCCTTCCCTTTTAGTCCTTCCCTTTTAGTCCTCCCTTCTTGCCTTTGCCGCCCCCTCGTCCAGCCCGAACCCATCGTATCTCCACTTCAATCATCACGTATTTAGACTACAGAGTTCTCGATGTTCCTTGGAGAAGTCTTAGCTTAAGATTAAAGTGCTCTGGTTTCGTAGGATTCCAGACGGGCTGTTGTTTCGAGCTAGGATAGCTTAAACTATGTCTTGGCTCTGATGTGTCCCTAACAAAACATCACGAAGCCTGGATCTTTATTCAGAGAAGCAGGAAGAAAACTTTAGACTTCTCTGCCTTATCAAAATAATGCCATCTTTAACATTTTGATCGTGTAAGAAGACGTGCAAATCACCTGTGCAAATAAAAGGGTAAACTACAAGCGAGTCGTGGGCTTGTTTCGTGACAGTGAAACGGCTGCTACGACCCGGTGAATTAATCAAATCTTACAATGCAAACCATCGCTAAATTAAGCAGGATCCAAAGGACCTGCCACGTCCGTCCGACCTCAGACTATGCCAACCATCCTAGCCAAAGGGGTATTTTATCAGTGCCGGACGCCGCAATGCTATGCAAAACATCGCTTCTCTTCCGCTCAGAAACCGAAGCTATCCAACCTGTTTCCCAAGATATCGGAGTTAGCATACATCTTGCAGTTATCTTTAGGAGTAGAACGTTCCAGGAGACGTTGAAAACTGCCACATAGCCTATATCTGAAAAATAACACGAAAGAGGGAATAGTCCTCCGAGAAGTTGAGACTTACAAAGAGCTCGACTCAGGTTCCTCGAAAACGCTGGGAGGTGGTTTGTGTCCTCCATCTGCTGACAGTCTCTGCATAGGCATAGGCAGATCAGCCACAACAAGTGAGCTTCGCCTTCGAAGCATTGATCGCGGGTCCGGTCCGCCCAAGCTCTTAAAAACTGTAGGGGCGGGGAGAAGAAACTCCCAGTTGCGGACTGTGAATAATTTAGCTTATGCTATAATATAGAAGAAAGAGAACGAACCCAGATCTAAAGCCAGGAGATCACAGCCCATGCGGTCGTATAGCCGAGCATTATGCAGAACAAAAGCCCATTCTACTTTCGGCGTAACCTTTGAAGCACCACGCAGAGTCTGAAGGGTCATTTGTCGAAGCTGAGAGTACAAAACTACCAGCGCCGGATCATCGGTGAGAAATAGCTTAGCCTGCAGATCTGGAGATTGAGGTGTCTCTAGTAATGTGTATACTGGGGACTAGATAACATCAGATCCTGCTAACGCAGGAGATGGGATTGAACTTACAATCAAAGCTCGTACTGCCATGTCCCGTCGATGGAGCATCCAGAACGCCCATGAGGCCAGCCATCGATTGCCTTCTTGCGCAGCAAGTGGGAGAACCTTCTCCTCGAGCAGCTCTTTCAGGACCGGCCCTCGCTCTCCTTCGTAGACCCTCGTAACTGCGATCGCCAGCTGAAGGTCTTTGAGTTGATTCAAGATCACATTAACGGCATCTCGCAAGCAATCCGCGAGCAGGAAAAACGCAGCAGCATACTCTTATTGCACATCAACATTGGGGACTCAAATGTTAAGGAATTGCTACATACCATGTCTATGCTTTCCAAGAAGGGCGTAGGCATTCTTCAACGCAGCGGTCTTCCACTTTTTGTCCTGAAAGTTATTCGAAAGGAGTCTGACGGTGGCAGTCTGTTCTCGATTCCAAGCTGCCATACGCCACAACCCTTGTAGTACGGTTTTCTTTTTGAGAGCAAGGTAGAATAAACTGCAGTCTACGGGGTTCTTCATGTCGGTTTTTGTGTACTCGTTGCGGGCGATGACCTCAAACTGAGCTTTCTGCAAATCTGTCAGTGCACGAATTGCGCAGAGGATATCTACTTGGCTACATACCAGAGCACTAGAGTCGGTCATCCACATGAACATGCCGCTCTCACGGGCATGCTCCCAGAGTACTTTACCATGGAATTGATGTGATACCATGTCGACAAGAATGTCTTGGCTATTGCTGTGATAGGCCCAGTTGATTTCTCTCCATGATAGTAATACTTCATTTGCACGGCCTCGACGCAAGACATGTTGACGGAATGACAACATAAATCTAGCTGCATTATCGTCCATGGACCGTCGTTGTTTCTCGACAATTGCGACGCACTCCACGATATCTGCCAAATGTATTTGCTCCTGTCTCGAGAGCTGTGGAAGAGCAATCTTCGTGAGTTTCTCATTTATGGCAGATGCAACCCCCTCCGTTACGGTCTCGATATCTTCGTCTTCATCGGATAAATTACCAAAAGACCGCGTTACCTTATTTACAATTGTCGAAGAAGTTATTGTCTGTCGAAGTTAGGCCGGCACAAGTGGATTTCGCCAAATTGACTTACATCACTGGGCGTATAAAACTCTTCGAGGTCCATCCCAAGATTGTTCTCCAGAGTGTCTCCCTCGACATAAAATTTCAGAGTCTTGAAAAGTGCGAGGAGAATGTGCTGGACTAGAACATTTTTACCGGCAAGGGTACATTGACCCAAGAATTGAGGATGATACACAGGCAGAGGACCATTAAGCCGGGTGACAACTTCGAAAAGATCCCAGCCTTGCTTACGGCGTGGAAGCCCAAGGTTTGTTACCACAGGAGCAGAAGTGTCGATCTCTTTGTCGTATACAAAGAGTTGGTTCCCCGCACCTATAATGAGGTTTCCACCGCTCAACCACGTCGAGTCTCCGATCGGATGGGGCGTCATATCGCGAATATTGACCTCTCTAATCGAGGCCCAGGCAGGACCTTTGTTGAGGTAGTCATAGCGCATCTGAGCGAGGAGAACTACTCTAAATCGAAAGCCTACAGCCAGAATAGACTGATCGTCGGGTGTGGACGTCCAATCCAAGTCTTGAATCGTGTCTTGCGATTCATAATCTTGAGCATATTCTAGCTGTGCACCTCTGACGTCCCATATGGTCAACTCGGATCGATTGGAATTCACAAGTGCCGCCTTTCGGATCGAACTACCACTGGCTAACGCTGGCTCACATATTCCAGTGTCTACCGAGCAAGTTTGCAGCCAATCTACCTTCTTCGTTCCTAGATCAAGTCTGGCAGTCCAAGACCGAAGAATGCCGGAATGTGTGTAGGAGATGGCGATGTCTCTTGCAAATGTATCAAGAAAGCCAGAGATTACAGGTGGAGACCCAGCTGGATCGACTGGAAGGACATAAGATAGGTCATCAGAGTACCCAAGGTCAAATTGACAGAATTCTCGAATCCACGTTTCATGAAGACCGTTAGACTGAATCGTGCTTCCCCGTCGCTGGGGAAGCTGAATTTCCCAAACAATGCCCCGCATTTTCGAAGTGATTGTAGCAACGTGAGCAACAGGACCTTCTTTCACTAACTCTGGAAGCATCAAAATGCAAAGAGGCTTGCCGATAACCTCGTAATCGCAGCTGGCGAGAAGTCGCCCCCGGAAGGATCGAGTATCCCATAGTGAAATTCTCTTGTGGTGCAGGAAGATGACGAAATTCCCCTTTCTCATTACACATATTCGATGGATATGCTCTTGTTCGGAGATGAGGCTTTGCCTAAAAACTGACGTTCCATTTTCATGGTCCATGTGCTTCCAAACAATGCTTTCATTGCCGTCCGTACGCGAAACAACAGCTCGACCACTAACATTACGCACAATCTTCTTGATGCTTGAAGTGTGCCCGGTCCAGATGCCTTTGGCTACGAAACGATCAGGTCTCGGCGAAGGATCAAATAAGTCAGCCACGTTGCTCTCGTACAGCTCAATTTTTCCATCGAAGTGATGGATGAGAAGATTCAGCCCTCCACCAGACTTATTGCAGAAATTGTAAAATTGAACATAAGCCGATTCTTCGTGGAGATCCTTTGGCAAGCTTAAACTTGCGTTGTCCACATGTGCAACGTTGAAGATATTTGCCGTTTGCCGTGCTTTGCACCCAATATTCTCAAGGCCCCAAGCAGACATGTGACCGGCTTCATCAAAAATAATACAGATCTCGGGGTCACGATTGGCAACTTCAACCAGGTGTGCAAGAGCGTGGTCCTCATCTTCTCCAGTCGTCTTTTCCTGAACAGCATGTTCAGTAGCTAGCATGAAGTCTCGGCTGTCTATTATAAAAGCAAATCGGATGTTGGAACTCTCTTTGAGATCCGGCCCTCTAGGCTGTATCGACTCCCTCAAGTCAATCTGGGCCCAAAGTTGCAAAATCTGCAAGCCGTGGGAATCGGTTGCGGCCCAAATGCGTACCATGTTATCTGCACATATTGTATAAAGGACATTTTCAATTGTCTGCTCCACATGGTACGGTCTCCTCCAATGCATGTTCGTTACCGTGGTGGGATGAGGGAGGTAGCTGAAATCGAAGCGCGTGTCGTCGGAGCCAAAAGAAAGCCTCCTCCATATTTTCGTAAGGCGATCATACTTCCCGGTGGAAGCAATGTACGCTGAATCGTATGAGAAGTTGGCAAATTTGACAGGATTAGCTAGCTGTTGCTTCCAGACTGTCGAGGGGTTGTCCAAAGTCGAGTATAAAGTCAGCCCTACCCCTCCCACAAGAAGCTCTTCTGTCACACCCCATGACAGTGTCGCCGCGCAAGCCGACGCAGGTTTGATAACGGAGAAGCTATGTTGTAAAGACCACTGACCACATTAGCACGCTTCTGGTGATTCGAGGATTCTGGCCAACAACCTTCAAGGCATCCTCGCCTTGCCCATAAGGCTTATATATACGGACAGCCGACCCTGTACACGTAGCTATCTTTCCAGTTACTTCATCAATGGCAATGGCATCGAGAAACTCCTCGTCGTCGTCGTAAATCGTTTGTAAGATGGAATTCGAGGCAGTAAGGATAACGAATGCATTGCCAGTGATATATGCCTAGATGCAGAGGTTTGGATTAGTGGTAGCCTTTTCAGCGACTGGTTTACCAGCCCGAACTTACAATCAGTCGTCTGTCGTCCCAGTAGCCCGTGCAGACAGCTTGGAGCTTGGCCCGGGGAAGACCTGGAAGCACAGCTCGCATGCTACTGATCAGAGGGCATCGCAGAACATAACTTCCGCAAAATTCGCTGTCAGACCCAGGCTGTTCACCGTGTCTGGTTCTGGGTTTGACTTCTGAGTTCTGGTTGTGCTTTGCCAGAAGAATCTCGTGGGATGACGCGCTTGAAGAGCTCGAAGAGCAGGTTACCGTAGGTACAATATGCAACGCGGCAAGGTGCCCGCTTGCCAAGTCGAATCACGCGCTTCTGCCAGTCACATACGGGGCCACTTCGAAATCAGCATATTTTTTGAGTCAAATAGTCTTAATGAAATTGACGCAGGACGTCACTGACCTCCATAGCGATCCCTCAGAGCTACATTACGACAGTGAATCAACGTACGTAACTCTCGAATGATAAGCTTCAGCGCTCCTTATCACCAATAAGTCAACCAACCTCCTATTCGTTAGACCTTACGCCGTTTTAATGCATCCTATGCATAGTATACTGTGATCCAATCATTATCACTTCTACAGAACGCCTTGCCCGCTTGCGCGAGAACCCTGATCCTTCCGTGCACATCAACTCCTCGTCTACCCTCCTTGTCCCAAGTCATTATTTACACTGCGTTCCATAATGTCCTCAAATCCCTCTTCCATACCTAGAGTACTTTTGCCACGATCCTTCCGAAGCGGGGGTAAGAGGCCACCAGACCACTGAGCTCGAAGATGCCGCTCAAAGGGCGTAGAAAGAGGTGCTTTGGGAGTCGTTGAGAATTTTGCGGCTACTGCCATTACTCTCTCTGACCTCTTGGATGGTGTGATCAGATAGCCAGGAATGGGTGTTGCAACTGCAACCTCATCTGCTCCTTTCGCCCATTCGTCAGTTTGAAGATCATCTCCAAACTCTGACCATGCTTCTGCTCTTGCCATGTTTACCAGCTGATGGGAGCCAATGGTTTGTTGTGGAATCTTGACTTCTTTCTTAGATCGCTGTTGGGCTGCTTTCTGATGCCAATAAGTAAACATTTTCCTAAAAGTCCTCTTGGAATTCTTCTCGCAAATATCTGCAGCGGAGTTCGTTTGTGCCCGTAGTTGGAGGCTGAGAAGACTCCACTTCTTGATAGTCCGACGTTGGCGGTGTTCCTGATATGTCAATATTGCTTCGAAACTATAAGCCTGTAGAGCGTTGCAACGATCTTTCCAGGCAGCGAAATGTTTCTTCAGCACACGGCCCTGCCAAACTGGTTCCAATTCCGTAAGTTCTTCAGTCCGTGCTCTCCAACGGTCGAAAATGTCCATTCCAATTATGATGTTTCGATTGTGGCTTACGTCTCGTGCTCGAACGTCAAGATCGATTGCATGATTTGCTTTATCCCGCCAGGTCCGCAGGACTCCTCTTGCTAGGTTAATCTTGGCGGTTCGGCGAACTTGGGCGTAGGCAGCTTTGCGTTTTGTTCGCTTCGAGGCCTCTGCAGAAGCTTTCCATCGATTGACAGCCTTGGTGGCAAGGAAATAGAAATTCGCATCCCACGCCCAGTTGTTCAGTTGCCGTAGATGCTGACCCTGCTCCAGCCATCGCAATAACACGCCCCCGAGTAGTCGTGGTATTCTAAGATTCGTCGCGGCCGATTCAAGCTGTCGTCGAGTATGCATCCGTGAGAACCAAAGACGAAAAACAATATCCTGAGACCTCTGGAGCTTAAATGATTGGGCCAAAGCTTGTTGGTGAGACGTCTTCGCGTGCGCGAGTCGCATCTTCTGAACCCAAATGCGAAAGCACCTGTCTAAAAGCTCTTTATCGATATTCCGCCGCCTTTCAGAACATCGTTTTGCAACTATCCATCTGAAAATTGCAGTTGTCTTTGAATTATGCTCAACACGAGTTCGAACCAGGGTAGTCCGGGACCTATACTGCCAATTCGTCATTGCTTCTTTGAGGATCTTCATGCGATCTATGGCAACTGCACTCCTCTTCTGGCGGGTATGAAGCAACCAATTGTCAAAAGCTTCTCGCAATATCCTTGATGACACGTCAGTCTGAACTGTGATCATCGCTGGTATCATTCGCGTCTCGTGATGCCATTTCCTCAGCGGGATAAGGCACATGTGGTCTCGCCGATGCTGATCTGCAACTTGTGTTTGTTGGACCCGAGCTGTGACCTTGGCCCTCCAGATCCGCCAGGCCCGCCAGGACAACTGAAGCCTCCTTTTGTGCTCCGCATTGTGATGGGCCTCCCAACTTCGGTGAGATACGACAATCCACCGAAATAATGTCCGACGTTTTATGCCATCAGCCCACCAGGCAATAGCCTTGGCAGTCCATCGTTTCTGCGTCCACTGTTTGTACAATTTCTCAACTAGGTTTCCTTCGTATTTCTGTAGAGCCAAGTTGGAATTCGCCAAGGTGACAGTATTGCGATGCCTCCACAAATTAAAAAACTTCTTAAGCACCTGGCGTCGAACTTTGAGCTCATTCACAGCAGTGATGTCCCGCCAAGCATTGAATATTCGTGTCCTGACAATGTGCCTCCGTGCCAAGGCCGTGCGTTGAACCTGTTCACTGGCATACGTTGACCAGTGCGTGAATGCTACATGCATAAGATATAGATCTCTTGCCCTAGCAGCGCGCCGCTCAATATGAGCAAAGAAACGTTCTGTCTCGGCGGCCTGGCGTTTTTGGAGCGAAAGAAGGCGCCATGAATCGAGCGCCGACTGAAGGAGTGCCTTCTTGTCATGTTCTATGGCTATAGACTTGAGACGGGCGTTCTCTTCGCCAAGGCGCAAAGCTTTATCTTTCCAATCTCGCAGGTAATGCTTAGCTAAAAAATTCAGGTTGTGTTGGAATATCAGCGAGGCCTTAATCTGCATCAAACCTTCGGCGTCCTGGTCAGATAGATACCTGTGCCCAGGGACTGGCAAGTCGGATCCGGATGTTACTGCTGTAACTTCGCTCGGGGCATTGAAGTCGTCTGATGCAGGCACTGAAGGATCTAGTGTTAATTGATGGGGGCCTCGCTTTGCCACAGATGGTGACCGTCGACGAATTCTCATGCTAGCATGAGTAGAGATAGACCTGTTGCGACCCCTTCTTGGTTTTTCTGGCCTTGAGCTCAGCCAGGTTCCAACATTATGTTCTGGACCATCCTCCTTCTGGTTTTGAAGGTTGGCTGTTCGAAGCGGAAGTTGTCGATAGGATGATCGAGCTTCGTGTAAAGCGTTCTGGTCACCGTTCGCCTGATTGATTTTCTCAATTGACGAGGCAGAGTTTCGCCTCTTTCTGAGCTGCAGTTGAGGATCATGCCCCTCTTCCCAAGCCGAGCTTTCGGAGTTGCGCCTCTGGCGGTGCGGTAGATGCTCGTTCTCGTCATCTGGCAGCAGTTCGTCTGCTCTTGCAACATCGAAACTATACTGCGAGTCGTCGAGTTGGCTGTACTGCTCCTCATCGCCGTCGTGGTCGAATTCGATCTCAATCCCCATTCTCGATAAGATTTCTTCGAACTTCTCATAAAGAGTCCCCTGACCCCGCAATCCCCCAATTTTGAACAGCACTCGTGCATATCGGCTATCATGATCTGCATTAATACCGATCCTGGGGAGTATGTCGTAGTACGCGCTGAACAGCGCGTTTGTTGGCAATCTTTCGCGCTCGGGGAGTTTGGGAAGTAGCTCCTGCGCGAGGACCACGATATCGTGCAGTATAGCGACATCTATGAAATTGGTCAGATAATCTCTTCGATGGAATTATGCTATAGCTACCTTCGTTGCTGTAATAAGGTTCCCCTGTTCCTGTGATGGCTTGTCCGGCACTGGATTGCGGCGGGCTCCCTGGGGGCGGCATCTAGTGGAAGGCATTCGGCGAGAGCAGAGGCTTTCGTGAGTTCAAATGACGTCGCATGGTGGATTCCAATCAGTAAAATGTATCAGCGAGGTCCCAATATTTGTGAGATGAGTTGTGCATCGTAATATGCGCATTTGCATGTGGTGGAAATACCTTCACGACGCGTTGTTGTTCGCGATTCGTGACAGGGGGTTTGCGCAAGGGCGAAATCACAGGGGTTGGTGCGAGCTAAACTGCTTTTGGCCACATGGACTTTCGAGATCTCTGACGACTTGAATTCGACACTTCCAACGTTCGCTGAACAGCCACCTTTGTCTGCAGACACACCCACCTTTGACTTTGACTCGTCCAAAAATGCCCTCTCGAACGCGGCCTATTGAAAAGTTTGCCCAAGCGGTTGCCAAATGTTCCACTGAAGTGAGTCGCCCTCCACCCTATATCTCACCACATACTAAATCGCTCGAAGGCTTCATTGTACGGCAAATGCATTGTCGCTGACTATAACTCGGTACACAAGGACCAATGCCTTACCGAGTTTCTCCGGCTGAAAAGGTGTTATATGGTGAGTCCTCTGAGAGCCTCATGAAAGGCTATCACTCACGACATCACAGGCAGCAGCAAAGAAGACTTGATCATAAGACATTTTCATTACACATCAGCAATTCTATGCAACTTGCCTTTAGCCACAATCAGAGCTTCAACAAACGCAATAAGAAGACGCTTTTCTGTATCTCCTGCTCCTCCTCTAAGATGACACCCTTCTCCGCCTTGTCCGGGATGTGGCCGTCCACCTCTGTCACTACGTGATGATCAATTGGTCTTCGAAGGGCCTTCTCGATTACCTTTGCTTGCTCGGTGAATGCCTTGTCGAGGCCGATATTGTCTGGGTCGGAGAGTACTTTGTACTCCATCTTTACATCATCTGTTGGTTGAAGCCCGGCTTTCTTCCGCAGTCGCTGGACACGATTGATGATCTCCCGCGCCAAGCCTTCGTCTGCTAGGTCCGCATACAGCTCCGCATCAAGGATAGTCAAGACATCGTCATCTGTGTTGGTCTCTAAGTGCCTTGAAGACTCGTCATCCTTGAGTCCTCTTTTCACTACTAGATCCCCCTCTTCCAATGTAATGCCATCCACAACCATAGTCTTCTCCAGAACGAATTTATGCACCTGTTCGCTGGTTAGGCCTGGAAGGGCTTTTTTGACTTTCTGAACGTCTTTCTTGAGCTTTTTTCCAAGCACCGGCCAGTCCGCAGATACACTGTATTGAACATTGTATTTCGCTTCATCAGATGACAAGACGAGATCTCGGATATTGAGCTCTTCTGTGATATACCCTTCCAATGACCGGATGTCCTCAAGGTACACTGAGTCTGGATGAATGACAACCAATGTCTTCAAAGGTGTTTTTAGGCCAACTGTTCGCCTCTCCCGCGAGACTCGAGCCAGTTCGATGACACGCTGCATGTGACTAACGCGGCGCTCAATCTCTGCGTCAAAAAGCTCTTCGCGCACATCTGGGAAAGGGAGAAAATGAACACTTCGAGGATCAGCTCCTTGCAAATGCTTGGGAATGTGTGGTAGTAGACGCCGGTAGATATTGTCGGTGATAAACGGAGTGAACGGAGCAAGACCTTTTACGATAGTGAAAAGGACCTCGAAAAGGGTGTTTAAAGCATGTTGAGTGTCGTCAAGGCCAAGCTCGCCTTTTAGTCGCTTGCGGTTGAATCGAATGTACCAATTCGTGGTATTGTCAATGAGATCAAGGAGTCGAGGAACGACGGTGTATAGGCGATATGCTATGTACATCATTAGTTCTATTGATATCACTTGCGAGGGGCTTATTCTTACCTGCCATCTCTTCGTTGACAAATTTGAGCAGACTTTGGCAGCTGGCAAGAATCCAACGGTCCATGACATTGGTATTGGTTGCTTCCGCAGCAGGGTCAAAGCAGTAATCAACATTCTCGATTTTCTTCAACAGAGCAACCTGCCCTTCAAAGAATTTGTAGCTGTTCCACAAGGGCAAGAGCACCTTGGCCACAACTTCTTTGACCCCGGCCTCCTTAAAACGCAGGGGCTCAGCTCGTACAACCGGTGAGTTAATCATGTAAAGCCGCAAGGCATCCGACCCGTACTTGCTCATCACAATGCTGGGATCTGGGTAGTTCTTCAAGCGCTTCGACATCTTCTTGCCATCTTCAGCAAGCACGATTCCATTGACTACACAATTTTGAAATGGAGAAACCCCGAACAAATGTGTGCCAAGAACCAGCAGTGTGTAGAACCATCCTCTTGTTTGATCTAATCCCTCTGCGATGAAATCGCCTGGGAAGGATTTCTTAAACTTCTCCTCGTTCTCGAATGGATAGTGTTGACTAGCGTATGGCATGCTTCCAGACTCGAACCAGCAATCAAACACTTCTTCGATTCGCTTCAGTTGACCCTTGCCCATTTTACTTGGGATAGTGATGTGGTCGATTTTGTCGCGATGGAGGTCGGTTAATTCCCCCGTGTAGCCACTGAGTTCCTTCAGCTCAGCGACACTGCCAATGCAGACCTTCTCCTCCAGATCATCACTAACCCATAAAGGGATTGGCGTTCCCCAGTATCGGTTCCGAGAAACATTCCAATCACGAGCATTGGCGATCCAACTAGCAAAACGCTTCTCTTTTACGAACGATGGCACCCAGTGAGAACCCTCGATATTCTTAAGCATCTGAGGTACTATTTCGGGAATTCTGATGAACCATGATGGGACGGCTCTGTAGATAAGAGGCGTATCTGATCGTGGACACATGGGGTAACTATGTCGGATTTGAGACTCTACGATGAGTCTTCCCGTACCCTTAAGATACTTGATGATGGCTTTGTCGGCGGCTTTGACATGCTGACCCGCAAAATCGCGTACTTTTGAGGTGAAATGTCCACTTTCGTCAACAGGGTTCGGCGGTGGGCGTTTCTCACTGATTATTCCATGTTCCATTGCAACATTGTAATCCTCTTCACCGAAGGCAGGGGCTTGATGAACGATGCCAACACCACTGTCATCAGTGACGTAAGTAGCATTGAGAACTTTGAAGCCATAATCTTTGAAGTCTTCGTAGAAATAGTCGAAAAGCGGCTCATACTTCCAACCAAGCATTTCGCTTCCCTTGATCTTCTGAACAATCTTAAACTTGGCTTTCTTAGGATCTTTATAAAGCGTTCCAAGCAGCTTCTCCAATAGAATAAAATTCTTCCCAGAAGCATCATCATGAATCTTGATGTATTCGAAGTTTGGATGTGCGGCCAAGCCAGTATGGGAAGGTAAAGTCCAAGGCGTGGTTGTCCAGGCCAGAAGTGATGTCGCGGGGTCTTCCAGAAGAGGAAAAGAGACTACCACTGCCGGGTCTGTGATATCCTGATAATTCTGATTCGCTTCGAAGTTACTCAGTGGTGTAGTGAGGGCGGTAGAATACGGCATGACTCGGTATCCCTGATAGACCGCATCCTTGTCGAAAACCTGCTTGAAAACCCACCATACGGATTCCATGAAGGTGGGGTCCATGGTCTTAACATCCATTAGCCAGGTTTCGAGTGCTTAGAGATGGAAGTCACCTTGTAGTCATTGTCAAAGTCAATCCACCGTCCCAATCTCTCAATAGTGGCTCGCCATTCAGTCGAATACCGCATGACAATGGCTCTGCACTCTTCATTGTATTTGGCCAGCCCAAGCTTCATGACAGCATCTTTTCCAGAGATCCCAAGCTTTTTGTCAATCTCGTGCTCAATAGGAATACCATGCGTGTCCCACCCAAATCGTCTCTCGACGTGGTAGCCCTTCATGGACCAATATCTCGGAATGATGTCCTTGATCGTAGATGCTAGAAGATGGCCATAATGTGGAAGTCCACTGAACCCAGCAATTTTATGTTAGCAAATCCGTTTGCAAATAATCGCTCAGAAGGTATATTTTACGTTGCAAATGGAGGCCCATCATAGAAAGTATAGAGAGGGCGAGATTTGGAAAGTTCGACTTGAGTTTCGAAAGCTTTGATTTCTCTCCATCGCCGAAGAACCTCCTCCTCCTCCTTTGGAAAGTCGATGCTCATATTGGCGGTGGATGGACCCAAGCTTCCTGGGCCGACCACAAGGTGATCAAAAAACTTCTAGACAGTGTAGTTAGAGGCTCTCCCAGTCAAGATCGGAATTTTGCACGGTTTTGCGAAGTCGAACCTCAGTCCGTCGAGGTTGAGGGGCCATGCGAGTGACTCTTAATTTCGCCAGTGCGTCACAAGCGATCGGCCAATCATTAGCATATCGACCTCAGCCTTGCAAGGCAAGGCTGCACAGCCTCGGGATGCAGACGGCGTTAAAGCTTCCAGGAAGGAGCAGGATGATGCTGATATAGTTTATCCTCGACGCCTTCGCTGTGCTATATTGACATGTATTTTACAGTGTGATGGTCTATTAATCCACGTCGTCCTCATCCTCATCCTCTTCCTCATCATCAGTAATAGCCTCCCCCAACGCCTTCAATTTTTCCTTGTACTTGCTGACTTTAGCCTCAAGGTCAGAAAATACCATAAGCAGGTCGTCCAGCTCGCCTTGGACAGATTCCTTTTCCTTCTCTTTCTCCGCTAACGATAGTTCCGCCTTGCTAGCCTTTGCATTTGCGGCCGTGCTTTGAGCTTCAAATTCTTTTGCTTTCTCTTCTGCCCTCTGCAGACGCGCTTCTTGTGCGATTTTGTTCGCTGTGTATTCGTCGTGTGCAGTTTGAAGATCTAGGACGTGATTTTTATTCGCCTGCGTAGCGTCAGCATGGATATAGGGGCCTTTTCTGGCATCTTTACCTTGGCAAGATCTGCTTCTACTTTACTGAGATGTTTCTGGAGATCTGCAATCTCGGCCTCCATTCTTTTACGTGTCCGGTCAGCATTGGCTTCCGCAGTCTTCTGCACATGCTCAAGCTGTCTTTGGTGATCTTGGGCCATCCGGCTCTGTTCAACACGGAGTTTACTGTGACTCGTCAGCATTCTGGCCCCTAGACGATTCAATCGCACCTACTTCATATCTTCTTCGTGGTGATGATGCAGCGCTTCATTCACTTGCTTGATCCGTCCAAGCTCGATAGCAGAAGTCTCTTTGGCTCTCCGGTGGTCAGCCTGCTCCTGGCCCAGCTGCCTGCTGAGGGACAGTAGTTCCTCCTCGGATTTTTGAAGTGCTTTATCTTTCTCCTCAAGCTGTGAACGCAACGAGTCCACCATCTCGCGCGAGATGCCTTTTTGTACACCATTTGCAATGACAGGGATTTCCATGCCAGGATCACGATCAATTGCACGAAGCAGGCGGCTGAAGTTATCCTTGACAAAATCAACAAAAGTTTTGTCAAAAAAGACATCAGGGAGACCACCAGAAGCAGCAGCACCTAGTTTCTGAGGTAGAACCTCGAAGTCTCTCACCAAAGGATGGCTTCGAAACTTCGTTAGACGGTCGATATACTGGTCTCGGCCCATTTGCGATGCAAGAATTGGATGGATCGTAGCCCGAGGAACAGGTGAGTCCTTCGTTGAAAACTCGTAGACGATCCCTAGGAGCATAGCACAGAGGCCTTGCACAATCGTTCCGTCGCCTGGAGGGCGTAGCACCGTTTGTACTAAACTCTGGATGTTGCTGCCCTCGCCCAAGAAATCGTTGACTCCATCGGGATCTTCAAAGAGCCACCCGCAGAGCAGCATGAGGTACGACACAAGTACTCGCTCGTCAAAGGTTTTCTGAATTCCATTCAACAGATTTTCGGTCAGTGTTTGAATGCATGTCACTTCTTCTTCGCCTTGTGACGCATCTCCCTCAGTAACACTCATAGCCAAGCTCTTCCCGTTTGCGTCTTCAAATATCAGGTGAAAGAGAATGACAGCGGCAAACCAGGATCGATATGGATCAACCGAAACGTGACTGTCCAGTGGCTGCAAAAGAGTGGTTAGGACATTTGCAGTCTCGTCTGCTCCAGATGCATGGCCCTCTATTGCGCGGCGTAAAAAGTGCTTTCGAATTACAGGATGGCTATAGAAATAGGCTTTAATACACTCGCAAGCCGCAAGCCGTGAATCGAAGGCAGTCAATAATGGGACACTTAGGGTCAGGTCAAGAAGACCATCAATAACGTAAACTTGCGGGATTCCATTCTGCTGAATAGCCTGGTGGCCTTCATCAAGTGGCTCGTCGAGAACTGAAGTAACTTTGAGCTGTGCGAATTGCTCTTGAATGCTCGCATTGCCCCGTATCAAGTCCGCACATGTTGTCAAAGCCTATCGTAAAATGAGCAACTATCACTTTCGTTTCCGGTGTTAAGTTGTGCATACCTCGGCCTTGATCTGTATTTCCGTCGTACGAGTGAACGCTAATTGCAAGACCTGGTTCAAAACACCATGTTGCCAAAAGGACGCTTGGTTTGCTTGGGTGCCGACTCCACCTGTGACAAGGAACAATCGTAAAACAGCCAACAAAGCATAGATATTCCTGTTTCTCTGGAGCTTCGCCCATTCCGCAACTTCAGGTTCATTGCCCTGCTCTCTGAGGGTGTCGTTCAGCAGCCGTGCAACTTTGGGGACACACCCCGCTTCTCTGAAGAATGACTGGTTAGACACATTGAATCTCAGAAGATTGGCGAGGAGAATGAGACAGTCCTCCACAATCCTATCGCCGTGTACGAGAGACCCCTCGGATTTGATTATATTGAAGATTCTCTCGAAAGCATCTTCAAATGCAACACGTTTTTGTAATTCTGTCGAGCTGGGCGTGAGATAGGTAAGCAAACTCAGACCCTCATTTCGTATCGCATCTCTTTTGTCGTCCAAAACTGCCACGAGTCTAGAGATTCCCAGGGGTGCTGTGAAGATGCATTCTTCTGTTCGTTCGGTACGAGACGCTAGAATAGCAGAGAGAAGTTGCAACGAGTAGAGGCGGGAATAGAAGTCGCTGGTGTCTAAGAAGTCTAGCAGCAGGTTGATATTTTCCTGACGTTGTGTAAATTCGTCGGCGATCCAAAGTGCCAATTCTTCTGATGCCTCGGGGCTATTCTCCTCAGGGTTGAAGAGCATCAATAATGTCTCGAGGGTAACTTTGACTGTGTCGACATCTTCGCCATCTTTGCTCAGTCCCGCTATCAGTCCTCTCAAGGCACTTGAGGCGACTGCAGTAAAAGTTAGCATAACTCCACGAAAAACGACCCGCAAGCACATTGCTGAACTGTGACTTTCCTGAAGCGGGATATTGTTTAGCAAGACTGCGAATCCCAGCAATCGAGGCTCTCCTATCTTCAAGTAATTGAGCCGTCCCCAGGCGCCCAGCAAGCACCTATTCTTGTCAGATGCTACAAACATAGAGCTTTCTAGGAACTAGAAGTTCACCTGTATGGTTTCTCCCACCGATTGCTGCACCGGCTTTCCTGAAATTGCGAACATAGCTTCCTACGGCGCGTAAGGCTCTTGCCATTGGTGTCGAGTCATATTTTGTGGGTGAAAGGAGGGCGATCCGCAATGCTCGAATGGTCAGGGTTGAAGTTGCTTTCGTGGCCTATTGTGATAATTTTATTATAGGATGGCCAAGTCCAAATTCGAGTCTGGTGAGTAAAGCAGCGCTGATGAAGAACACAGAGGATCCCTTCTTACATAGGATTTCGAAGCATGAATGCTTACAATGCTAATTAACCTCGTCATGCATCATTCATTCACTGTCATCCTCAGAAGAGCTGTTGCTTAAACTCATGCATGTGCTGGGGAAAAGGTTTAAGACTAGCCTGTTTCGGACTAGGCCAGTACCTAACTTTCGCGGCGAACCCTTTCGTTCACCTTTCTTTCAGTTCCCAGAACCGCAACACCAACCCCATCCAACTTACTCCAGAACAAAGCAGTGCCCATGCGATACATCCTCGCCATTGTAACAACCTCTTTCTCTTTGTTTATTGCTCGCCCAACAAGACAGTGCACGAGTACTTTCTAGTCTCTCTAGGCAACCCCTAAGGCTACTGCCTCTCTTAGCACGCGCAGACAATCATGGGTGTCCCAGGTGCGCCATGTCCTCACCGTCCCTAAGAGATCGATCGCTGACCTTCTCAATCTATAGCTCTGTTCCGTTGGCTCAGCCAGAAATATGTACGTTCGCTCCATTCTCCTAGTCGCAACTTGCAAAAGCTAATGAATCCAGCCCAAAATCATAAGCCCTGTCATCGAAGAGCAGGCTCGTGAGATCGATGGCCAAGAGATTCCAATCGACACTAGAGGACCGAATCCCAATGGCGAGGAATTTGATAATTTGTACCTCGATATGAATGGCATCGTCCATCCCTGCTCCCATCCTGAAGACAGGCCTGCCCCGAAAGACGAGGAGGAGATGATGATGGCCATTTTCAAATACACCGATCGCGTTGTTAACATGGTCCGCCCCAGAAAATTATTGTTGATAGCCATTGATGGTGTCGCTCCACGCGCCAAGATGAACCAACAGCGTTCTCGTCGTTTTCGGTCTGCTCAAGAGGCAAAGGAAAAAGAAGAGGACAAGATGGAGCTGCTCAAGATGTTGAAGTCGCAAGGCGGCCATATTGAAGAACCAGAAGTCAAGAAAGCCTGGGACTCGAATGAAATTACGCCCGGTACACCATTTATGGATATTCTGGCGGCAAGTCTGAGATACTGGATCGCTTACAAGCTTAACACCGATCCCGCATGGGCAAAGATGAAAGTCATCATCTCTGACTCGACAGTCCCCGGTGAGGGAGAGCATAAAATCATGGAGTTCATTAGATCTCAACGATCCTCCCCCGAGCATGACCCAAATACTAGACATGTAATCTATGGCTTAGATGCCGACTTGATCATGTTAGGGTTAGGTACCCATGAACCTCATTTCCGTGTTCTTCGAGAAGATGTCTTCGCCCAGGATTCAAAACCTCGAGTTTGCCGTTTGTGTGGTCAGGCTGGACATGAGGCCAGAGAATGCACCGGCCAAGCAAAGGTAAAAGACGGAGAATACGATGAAAAGGATAGTGCACCGCCACTCAAGCCCTTCATCTGGCTCCATGTCTCCATTCTTAGAGAATATTTGGAGGCCGAGCTATATGTTCCCAGCCAGCCTTTCAGATTTGATCTAGAGAGAGCAATTGACGATTGGGTTTTCATGTGTTTCTTTGTCGGAAACGACTTTCTACCACATCTTCCTAGTCTCGAAATTCGAGAGAACGGAATTGACACACTCATCGCCATTTGGCGTGATAACATACCTTTCATGGGGGGGTATCTCACTAAGGATGGGCACGTGGATCTTGAGAGAGCCCAATTTATTCTTGATGGCTTGGCCAAGCAAGAAGATGCAATCTTTCGTCGAAGAAAGCAGACCGAGGACAAGAGAGAAGCTAACGCAAAGCGCCGCAAGCTGCAAGAGGGTGGACGAGGTGGCCGAGGAGGTCGTGGCGGAGGGTTCCAAGATTCGCCGTCCAATGGAAGACAGAACAGAGCGCCGAAGGAGGATGGTCCTGTGGGCCTGCCACTTTTCGCTCCTGGAAACATTACCAAGGAGGCAAAGACAATGACCCATGACATGGTTGTCAACCGTGGTGCTATATACAAGGCAAATCTCGCAAACAAGAGTGCCGCAGCGGCTCTAAAGAGCCAAATCAACGGCACATCGTCGGTGGCAGATAACGCAGACGGTACTAATAGCAACAGTGTGAACGAATTACCTGCCTCAGCATTGGGGAAGCGGAAGGCGGAATTACTAGATGACGATGATAGCAGCACCCCGGGACGCAACACCCCACAACCCAGTACACCACAGACACCAAGTGATGAGCCGCCAGTTGATACCGTACGACTGTGGGACGAAGGGTACGCTGACAGATACTACCAGCAAAAGTTTCACGTTGACCCTCAAGATATTGCGTTTCGCCACAAAGTTGCCAGAGCGTATGTTGAGGGACTTGCTTGGGTTTTGCTCTATTATTTTCAGGGTTGCCCATCATGGGACTGGTACTATCCATATCACTACGCCCCTTTTGCTGCAGATTTCAACAATATTGCGGAAATGAAAATTTCTTTCGAAAAAGGACAGATTTTCAAGCCTTTCGAGCAACTGATGGGTGTCCTCCCTGCAGCTTCTAGACAGGCCATACCCGAAGTATTTCACGATCTCATGACCAATCCCGACAGCGAGATTATTGATTTCTACCCTGAAGATTTCGTCGTCGATCTTAACGGGAAGAAGTTTGCCTGGCAAGGTGTTGCTCTTCTGCCATTTATCGACTCGAAACGATTACTCGATGCAATGTCAAAGAAATATCCGCTGTTGCCGCCCGACGTTGCAGCTCGTAACGGCGTAGGCAAAGACGTCCTTCTTGTTGCTGAAGCTCACGAGGCGCTCTATGACGAAATTGCAACCAACTTCTATTCAAAGAAACAAGGAGAACCCCACTTCAAACTGAATCCCCGAGTCACCCAAGGCCTTACAGGAAAGGTTACCAAGAATGAAGCGCATCTACCTCACGGCACCTTATCATTCCCTCTGACCACTGGTCTGATGCCTAGCTTGGATGATGATCGTTCTATCAGGTAATGTCACCCTTCCTGCATCCGCGGCATACTCCTGCTAATCAAGTGGTCACAGCGTATATTATGAAATGCCCAAGTCGAACTTCGTTCACAAGTCCATGTTGCTCAAGGGCATTACATTTGCCGCCCCCGCGCTGAATGCCAGTGACATCGAAACAACGAAGGGCAAGGCAGCAAGAAGTGGTCGTCAGCACGGCGGAGTTCCGCTACAAGGCGATGGCCGCGGCCGCAACTCTTTCAACTATTCCTCGTCGAGCAACTACCCTTCTCAGCAACAATCGCGGGGTTCTCAAAATGGTTATAACCAAAATCCCTTCCCCGTTCCCCCTCCTGGTTGGCAGCCTCCTCCGCCAGGTACAGGCGGCTTTGCACGCGGGCCGCCCCCGCCACCTCCGGGCACCTACGGCTACCCCCAAAGAGGACAGGCACACCCGCAGCCGGGCTATCCCCAACCCCAAAGTCAAGCTTACAATGCCCCCGGCCGTGGCCCCCCGGGCTATGGAGGCCAGTCGTATAGAGGAGAAAATGGAGATTCGTACCGGGGACAGCGAGACTCGTACCGCGGACGCCGGTGAGCCACATCTTGATAGTTGCTCATCCAAAAAGGGACCTGCATGGGGCGTTGGGGCGTCGAGATTCGCGAATGGTGGGTTACCATTACATATTGTACGGTGCATATGCTTGTAAAATAGTCATACTTAAAAGCGGAAACCCGCGGGAAAAAAAAACATTTGAAACAGCGAGAAAATTCCCCGATGAGCGAGAACTGTGCCGCGAGATCAATGACTTCGTCTGGTAGGTACCTACCTAGTTACTTCGTACTTGGTGATATTCTGAAGCACGTGGTTGGTCCTGTCTTGCGACAGGGATCTGCAAGCTTTGGACGCCCCACTCCCTAACACACGCGAGACGGGTCCCTTGTGCGCTTCGACGTTTGAAGTCCAGATGCTAAATACAGTACACACCGACGACAACGTCAATGAGAAAAGCGGTTGCGCTGGCCTGCATCTCAATCGGCCGCGTTGTCAGCAAACGCAGGCTATGTCCAGGAACTCCCAGAGCGAACCTAGCATAAGCCCTCAATTTCGACGTCGGGCACAGTCGAGAACGGATGCATGTGTGTTATAGCAGACCCGCATGTCTGACATTCTATGAGAGGGTGGACAGAACGGTCAATTCCCGTTGCCAGTCATGAATGGAGACTCGAGCCTGGTCGTCACTTTGGTGGACCGGCTCACAACAAGAGCAAGCTTCCCTCGCCCGACAAGGCCTTCAAGTGCTAACTCGTTACGTATTCAGTTACCTCACCGTACTGGTTCTCCCTTACATGATTTCAACCGCGATGAGATTGTCGTCCTTACCCGCGCAACGCTCGTTGGCGTCAGCGCTTCTTGCATTGGGGTTGTGGTCGAGACACTGGTTCAATTGCTTGAAGATCTAGCCAAGCCGTATAAAGGCGTCCAGTCGCATCCGATCCATGTTCTGCATTCTGAGATCTATGTGGTGGAACTTCTGGCAGAGTGCTGTTCAACTCATTGGGCGAGCGTGAATACTTCGAGGCTTGGGAAAGGACGACAACAAATCCAGAGCTCCGATTCTGAAAGCTCTGGGTCAGAAGACTCCTCGGAGAAGGCCGTTCCGCTTGATGCATATTATGGACAAAAGAGGCGGGCTTCACGGAACAAGCTCTCAGCTCGGAATACCGCACCAGATGCTTTGACTGATGACTTGGTGAAGAGGTTGATAGACGCGATCAAGTTATTTTCACGGCCAGTTTCAGAAAGTTACGTCCTTCCAGCCGCCAACATCCTGGACGATGCATTCAAAGAAACTCCAGGAGGCGAGAGATTGGGGTTGGAGAACGTGGATATGGGGAATGGGCATCTTAATGGAGCCGATGTCTCCAAGTTACTTCTTGATAAATCCGATGCCATCGAGGCGTATACTCGGGAAATCTTGGAGTACATCTCTTGTTCAAATTGGGCTCGAGTCCTCGACTACCTGAAAGCTTCTCTCCAACAAGCAGCCCACCAACCGGTGGGAAATTTAGTTCCATCAAATGCTGTGACTGACGACGATCGGAGTGCGCTTATTACGCTTCGACTCATCTCATCCTTCTGGGTCGACAGCCGCAAACTGAGTGTGGTCATCCAGGAGCTCTGTGGCAGCTTCCTACATCTTCGTAAAGCGTTCCAGACAACGGTAGCAATAGTATTGCCCTTATTGATCACCAGATGGCTTGAACGCAACCCTGGAGAGTTTATAGATCTCCACTCGCTTCACAAAAGGTTGGATGGCGGTGCTGAAACATTGTTCGATATGACCAATACTATGTTTGATGGTGGTAGAAGGAAAGCTCTTCTCTTCCCATTCCAAACTTCCTTGCTCTTTTTGTTACCCGACGTTTTCGAAGTTGCGAGCAACATGCGGGATGTCAAAAGCAGCGGCATCTCTAAAAAGGTTTCCTTTCTAGAGATGCTGAGGAAGTCTCTGAGAAACAGGAATGAAACAGCGATCTACTGTTTGACGTCCCTTCTACGAGTCGCAAGGCACTTTCCCCTCGACAGCGATGCAGCCCTCCTCAGTTTTGCTTTGGATGTGCAAGAAGAGGTGAGGGAAGCCGTTTTCAGGAGACACACCCCCGGCATGGATACTTCAAACATTGACAGTGCTCTCATGACGGCGGCTTTCGTCAGTCTAGCCCATCTCAATTTTGAAGCCTGCGTGGACAGTTTAGCACCACTCTGTTTGGCTCCCACGGCGCCGCAAGACTTCAAAATTGCGGTCATCTCATCGTGTTCTCATTTTGCTAGGCAAACTAATGCTGAGGAATACCAACCATTGTTTGCTAAGGCAGCAGAATTTGTTCGAGCGCAGCTTAAGGTATGCTCCATATTATCTACAAAAATTTTGCTCACTTCGGACAGGCTACCTCCTCAGAACGGCGAAACTCCTATCCTGGTGAACAATTTACACTCCTGAAGCCACCCGAATCTGCCGCTTCCACAGATATGATATACAGTGTTCTCGCATTCTTAGATGCTTCTCCGCTCACTCTATTTACTGGCGCTCCTAGCGATAGAGATGATTTTATCCTTTTCTATGAGGACATCTTTGCATCCTTCACGACGTACTTGACCACAGATGATGATCGGATAAGATATCTCACAAATACAGTAGCTCGCAAGATCATGACTGATTGCTACGCTCCATTATGGCACAAAGGCCATAGCCTAGGCCCTCGACCATCGAGGTATAATTTTTGGAAATCCACGTAAGCCTGAGACGGTTTCATCGTCATATTCATCCGCACATTTTTAAGATATTCTCGAGAGGCCGTGAATGAAAACAGAAAGTTTGAGATTGGGAATCTGACTAGCGCGTAATCTGCTTCAAAGAAACTCCCTATGTATTGCATGAAAACTGTGTTATTTTCAATAGAACTCTTTGCTAACGCTCGGGCGCATCAAATAGTTCGATCGTGCTTATAACAGTCTGCGATAAACTGATCAAATTGAACGAAGACGAGAAGCCAACCCTCAACTTTATCCATGATTATCTTGAATCTCGGTTAGCGCTTTTGAGGACAGTGACTGTCAGTCATCTCCCATTCTTTGCTCTCCTGTACAACGATCCAAATAAACTTCAATCCAACTTTAGCAGAACACTGACTCTACAAGACAGGAATTGACAGATATCACCGAAGATGTCCCCGAGCGCGCAGCTGCGTGTACCAAACTTGAGACCGCATTTTTGGTATCGCTCTGTTCCACCGACATTTCGGTCTGCCAATTGGTCACTAAGTGCATATGGCTTTTCTGCGAAGAGGCTCGCCTTGTCGGTGAGTCAACTGAGACTAACAAGTCACTGATTCCCACCCTCCGCAACGTGGACGTATATTTAGAAATTTCGACGAGAGGGTTTCGATTCACTGGGCTAGTAGCTTTTCAAAAGCGGGTTCGAGGCCTTCTCAGGCAGATGCAACATCCTACTGCTGGCATCCTAACTGCTTGGGAGGCAGTCTTTGAGAATTGGCTCAAACTCTCCAAGCAAATCTTCTCTCGGTCCAACGATACGCTAGACGAGAGATCCCTTGTCGAATGGCGTAACTACTCTGGCTTCCTTGCTTCGCTGGGGGGTTCTTGCATTTCGAACCAAGCTCTCGCTCCTGAAGAATCCGGCGTGGCTGGTCTAAGATGGATCGATAGACTTTCTCCTGACAGCTACGATGACACTATCCTGATCCGATATATGAAGCAAAGCATTCAACTACTGGCGAGCAACAATGTTAGAATCAGAGAGGCTACTAGAGAAACTCTATCTACGGAGCTGTCGTCATCGCTATATTTACCATTGTTTGAAGCTCTAGAGTTGGAACTCGGAGTTTTATTCGACGGCCCGCGCACCAGTACCTCGCCGTCCATCGAGCCCCGTGTTGTCTTTGCTGAACAGGCAGCCGCTCTTTTGAAAAGCATTGTAGAAAGGCTCAGTGGGCCTGCAGAGACAGGCGCCGCGTTATCAATTGACGTGGGCGCATTGACTCTCAACTTCGCCAAATTCTTGGATGACATGGCGGAAAATGCGAGCATACTGAGAGTTAAAATCAAAATATGCCAGTTGTGCGAAACTGTCACCCAGAAAAAGGAACTTTTGAACCTGAGGCATGATGTTCGTATAAGAAATCAATTGTTGGAGGTCATTTTCGGATGGATCGCTCGCCCTGGATCACCAAAGGATGCCGTTGTCTCCGCTGGTGCTCGAGCTGATGAAATTTTCAGGCTTCAGAAAGATCTGGACAGAGCATGCTTGAAAGCTCTGGCTGATCTAACATACCGCCTGCCTCTTCAACCTGCCGAAGGCCAGACAGATGCTGATACCAGTGACCTTAAATCCCAAATGTTCCACACATATTTCAACCGGTTTCTCTCCTTACTGAATTATGAAGCAGCTGAGATTGGGAGGAACGAGGTGCGACTGACGACGACGGTCAATGAGGACTCCATGGCAACTCCTGAACTAGCCATCAGTGCGCTTTCGAACCTACTAAGCGCCAATATTGATGTTGGGCTCAAGCATTCGCTGGGAATCGGATATCATGAAGATATTGATATCAGGACGGCATTCGTTAAAGTGCTCTGCAATATTCTGATACAGGGGACTGAATTCAACAACCTATCAGATGCGGCTGTCAATGAGAAATACGATGAACTCCTCGAGGTGAGCCTTTGCTGCCTGAAGATGGAATGGGAGGTTTGCTAAACGGAATGCAGCTGCTGACAAATGATATGGCCCTTACGATTGCACTTTGTGACGCTTGTCCAAGCTCCGAAGTGGATGAGATGACGATATCTTTACTCAACATATTTGATTCCAGAGGACTCGGCTTTGTGTTGCTAGAGGCTCTCATTGATCACGAAGTTGAAGAGACTGGTAAGTCTAAACCTGCTTGATCAAATGTGGGCAAGACTAACTGTGAGAAGAAAACGAAGCCGAGCTTTTAAGAAGAAACTGCGTCGCGACCAAGATGCTATCGGTTTACGCGAAGTGGAAAGGGGCAGCTTATCTCAAAGCGACTTTGCAGAAAGTCTTAGAGCGTCTTGTGCTCACTTCCAAGGATCTTGACCTCGAGCTCGATCCTGCACGGACAACATCTGCAGAAGAGCTACAGAAAAATGCTCTTCAGCTTCGCGTAGTGACGAAAGTCTTCATTGACGACATCTGCAACTCAGCAGCGCACATCCCTGTCTCATTTCGGAAAATATGTAGCATTGTGAGTTTGTGTTGCAACCGAGAACAGCTACAGCTAGAGCACTAACGGGGTTTGCAGATTTCATCCGCTGTCATGAAGCGGTTTCCAGAAGCCAAATTCACAGCAGTGGGCGCCTTCATCTTTCTGCGGTTCTTTTGCCCTGCTATCGTTGCTCCAGACGCTGAAGGACTAATCGCCTCAGCCCCTTCTAAGGAAATGCGTCGTGGTCTACTTCTCATTGCGAAGGTGGTTCAAAATCTGGCAAATAATGTGCTTTTTGGGGCTAAAGAACCATACATGTTTCCCCTCAATGATTTTCTGACTCAGAACATATATCGTGTTACCACATTTCTCCGAGAAATTTCGGTTTGTTTTTCTTTCATAGTCTCCGCCTTTGCCCTATATCTGTCTAACGGGGATAGGTTCCACCGAACGTCCATGAGCCCAATATCGAATCTGAGTCATTTGATTTCGGTTCTTGTGTTGCTCTTCACCGATTTCTTTACGATCACTGGGACCACGTGCGGCAAAAGATTGTCCTTCGCGAGAGAAAGGGTACCCTTCGCTCCATTGTCGAAGTTACTAATAGTCAAATTCCGATCCTGGAGGCCCTTCGCAAGCTTATTACTAACCTCGGTCCCCCGCCGATGGATGTTTCCTGGAATCGACCGGCTATTTCATCGAATAGCCCACCTTCTTATTCACGCTTCCAGCATTTCATGCTCCGGAATGCTGGTCGAAACACAGAATCTCTGGTCTCAACACGTGCCGTATATGATGGTGGTGAAAGCAAGGTATGCCTACTTGATCTCTTTGAAGTCCTTCTCTAACATGTATCAGGATGGACTGCCGATGATCTGTATCATATTGCGAAATATTGACACAGAATCTGCAGATTATGAGCTTCTCCTTTTCGGCTATCTGAAGGTAAGCTCCCATTGGAACACAGACTCAATGACACCACTGATCCTGATAGATCGCAAGCCGAATGTGGCATCGGCCATTTGGTATTCTGATCGATGCCACATGCTACAATGGCCAAAATGAACCCCAGGATGCACTTTTCCGGAAGCTAGATCTCTTGACACCAGCAGAGCTGTCAAAGCAATTGTCAAGAGTCTACGTGTACAACATGAACAGTGCCTTCAGGTAAGCATGGATTCTGGCAACTAGTTTTGGACTTGAAGAAATACTGATTTAAACTGCAGGAAATGCTTCCGTCGTATTTTACGCCTTTCCGCGAAGAGCGAAAATAGTGCGTTTCATCCCAAGAATGTGGATTATCATTTAATTGGTAGTCTTCAAGACCTCCAAGCACACTTTCATCTTAGTCAATTGCACCTTCCAAAGGAGACAATTAGTGTTGTCACCGACACAAGATACGTTTTCCAGCCTATCATTAGACTTTCGAAAACAAAGGGGAAGATTGAAGTGGTCATCAAGGTCGGAAGCCAGTTTGTGCAGGTTACCACGACAAAGAAACAGGAAGTAGTTCCCGGTCTGAGGCTGCATGCCACCGTCAACGATATATTCCGCCTTTCAGAGGTCGATGAGGCACCAACTTCTATTCAAACCGAAGATGACTCAGCCTTTGGCCTAAGAACAGAGAACGGAAAGATTGTCATGTATTTCACGAGTCCAAGAAAACCAGACGTTCTTCAAGCTATTCGTGGAGCCAAGGCCAAATATGGCAAAGAGTTAAGGACGTTGAAGTCGTTTGAACGGCTTGTTCGGCCTCAAGATGTACCCGGGACGCTCTTGAACATCGCCTTGACCAACATGGCCAGTTCAGATCAGGTACTTCGTTTGGCTTCTTATAATCTCCTTTGCGCCCTCTGTCGAGCGTTCAAATTTGCAGCAGATTCAAAATTTCAAAGCGCCAAAGGTAAGAAGACCTTTCTATGGTCTTCTCTGTGCAGGCTAACGGCTGCAGAACTGTGTGTACCTTTAAACCCATCACATTTCATCATCAATATCAGCAAGCAACTTGCCCACTCTGAGCCTCAACTTACAGCCGATTTTCTCAATGAGTTCTTCGTGGGGTGGGAGAGTTTCCCTTATGCTCAGCGACCTTTAAGTCTAACGTATATGGCTCCGTGGCTGCCTGGTCTCCGGACGAGTTTGATCCCAACAGATTCGGATAGTGATAAAGCGAGGGAGAAAGTCGCAGCCATCTTTCGAAAGCTCATCGACGTCGCGATCTCGGACGTTGCCCTCGGGACTACCCTCGAGCATTGTGTCTGGCCTGCAATCAGTAGAGACGAGATTTATACGGACATCTTCCTAGAGGAAGCTGTCAAAGCTGCTTTGGGCTTTGGTCTTGACGATGAACGAACCGAGATCCTCGGATCCATCATTGCTTCTCTTGGCACCATCACTGTGCGCGGCAAGCTTCTCTCTCGGCTTCGGAAAGCCCTCAACCGAACTTCGCTGCGACCCACACGGCAACTACCAGAAAATACAGTATGGACAGAGATTTGCATCCTGCTTCGTCTGTGTCTTTCAAACTCGTTCGACAGCGGTGTACAGTCTCAGCTATACCTACCAGAACTCTTCCATCTTGTCACTATGCTGGCCAATACAGGCTCAACTAATGTGAGACTTATGGTCAATCGATTACTCGTCAACACAGTCCACGCTATATGCACTACCTTTCCACTGGAAGAGAACAGGCTTGCGCGATTGAAGACGTTGCTACTTTCGATATCAGAGCCTCGTAACGATTCCCTTTTCAATATACCTAATCGAGATGTTGTGCCCGCATCGACTCTACAGGACTCTGGCGTTCCCACCTTGATGGCAACAGAATCGCTAGCCGTCCTCCTAGCTGAGATCAGTACGCTTGGCGCTCCATCTGTAGATATGTCAAATGCTTGGCGCTCAAGATGGATGAGCTTGGTCGCCAGCACTGCGTTCCAAAGCAATCCTGCTATTCAACCACGTGCATTCACAGTCATGGGCTGCTTAGCACGTGAAGATGTGGACGATGATCTCCTTTACCAAGTTCTTGTTGCCCTCAGGAACAGTATTGGAAGATTTATGGAAGACAACGACAGTGAGATGCTCGTCGCGATAGTCACTTCACTGACCAAAATGATGGACAAACTTCCTTCGGCTTCTCGATATGGCATGCAACTCTTCTGGCTTGCCCTGTCTCTTGTTAGACTGGTACCTCTTGCATTATTCAACTGTACAGCCTTGTTCCTGGACGCTGTCTTGAACAATATCGCTACATCCGGTGATTTCAAGGGGGGCCGAATGGTCCCAACCTTGTTACAGGGCCGGCTTCCTCTCGAGGATGCCGCATTACAGCTTGACGAGATCTACGGTATTCATTTCAACATCGAGAATTTCCATTTTGCACTCTGCGCATCGCTGGTAAAAGGCCTAACAGACTCCGTTACAAAGGGAACGGCTGTTCGAGTCTTGTCAACGTTCCTTGAAATAACAAGCTACAACGCCCCGCAGGAGATGAGGTTTCCAAAAGATATGAGCTGTCTGCCTTACCTTGGCCTTTTAATGTCCCGGTCCTTGACGCCTGATGAGGCTAAGGAGAATCTTTGGCTTGCTGGTTGGACGTCCGCTCCTAGAGGCGTCACATCTGAAGATGTTCTGGAAATGATAGACCTACAAGTGGTGAAGGACAAAGAACTCCTGCTCAACGCTGCCATTGGCATTGTGGACTTTCACTATCTCGAAGACACGGTCCAGCTTCACGGCCTACTCTGGCTTAACAGAATTGCAATGAAACGACCGACGGTTGTGCTTCATCTGTAAGTGGAAAAAAATCTCACTGAGTGGAGTACTGGCTAACTTTCGGATAGCTGTGGTCCGGTCGTTCGGATTCTAGATGATATTCTCGTCTCATGCCAAAATACTGCCACTCTTGAAGCTGCTCACCAATTGCTCAGAACCTTAACGTCAAATCCAAAATTCTCTGGGGGTGTAGATACTGCCGAAATGTTAGAGGATGTGCTCGATGGAATAGGGTTTGGTGGTCTGTGGCGCTCGTCCAGTTTCCACACTACAAATGAACATGAGAGGCAGTGTACAGCTTTGACGGACAGACTGATTGAAGTACGTTGAGCGCTCCAGTGGCTTCCATATTCACACTAACATAGAACACAGCTTATTATTGCATAGCTTAGAGCGAGATGTTGATGAAGGATATTAGCGTTTTGCATAGTGTGTTTATACGTCGGCATGAGGCATGATTTACGAAAAGCGGGAGTTGGACTTTTGTTATTCGGTGATTGCATGATACCCTGTTTGTAGACTGGCTGGTTTTAAATAAGAGATTTGGCAGTCTATACTTTGTCTGGATTCCCCTCTCTTGCAATGGAATGCGGTCCATGTGGTGAAAGTAGACCCCTTCACATAATTTTTAGTCCTCCCTCCAAGCACTAGATACAGATAGGCATTATAGCTCGAGTATGTGCCGTTGCATGTTAAGCAACAGCTCTCCGGGTCTCGAGATGATAGTTGGAGACTGAAGCACTGGGCCGTGATTCCCTCGGCCATCCTCCACAGAACATTTTGCTTGAACTGGAAAACGGGGAAACTGGCGAAGAACTTCTAAGCTTTTGGGACAGAGGACATTGGTCCCCAAGCCAGTCAAGCGACACTGTGCCAGTGATTTTGATCTTCGGTCAAAGATAATTAAGTCTTCGAGCCGAACAGCAGGTAGGAGACGGAAGGCAATCCTTCGCGAAGGTAACTGTTGAACCCCTTATGCACTCGGCTAAATAAGCGAGGCTGTAAGGTCACGTGTGACCGGGTCGATGACTCAGTCTACCTTACCTTCGACGCGGCTTCCACGTTCTGTCCAAAAGATTCAATAATAATAATAGCTTACTGACAACTTCGCAATCACCCCGTAAATAGCAACCGGCTTCCTCAATGTCTTTGTGCTTATTTCTGAAATATTTCTTTCTTATCTTTTTTATACTTTTAACACATCCTCCCGGGGCTCGTTTTGCTCATTCTGCAAGACAATCTGAACTATGCTATGCTGACTTTGCTGCTATCAGTGGTAGAAGACATGGGGATGAAAAGACTGAGAACAAGCTCATTTGCTATCGAGACAGAACTTATATTGAATTGATCACTCTCATCAACGATGACCCGAGGAATAGACGTGGACATTGGTGGGACAAAGATTACGGCATCTTCGACTTCTCGTTTGCTCACTCTGATGGTGAAGCGACCAGTCATTTCTTGGAGCTCGAGAAACAACTCAAAGGATTGGAATGGGAGAAGGGTGCTGTGGAAGTTGAATATCAACCACCTCAGGCTGGGGCCTGGATACGACCAGACGTACAGGAAATTAAGTGGCAAGTGACATTTCCAGAGGGCACTACTGTTATCAGAGAGGTTTAAGTGCTAGGGAAAAATCTTTTCCCATTTCAGATTGACCTATGGTTTCCCCCAAGACGATGTCCTGTCCCGAAACAGTCCTTGTTAAGCAACGGCTAACTTCTCCATTACCAGGAGCTCCCGTTCTTCACTCATGACATCACACCGCGCTCTGTCCGAGTGCCTTTCTCGGAGGAAATTGTCACACATCCAAGTCTAGCCTTGGGAGTAAAGAGCTTGAGCAACTTTGTTCCAGTCTCCAAAATGTCTTCTTTCACGAATGCTTATTCTACTATCCTAGGTATGCCAAACCTAGCAGCAAGAGAGGATTCACGGAAGCTCAGCTATTTCGAGGTCCAAGGCGCAAGTGAAAATCTGAATGGGCATAAGGCTAAGATTTTGTTGCATGCGCCAAGCACAGACTCACAGCGGGAGCAAATGGGAAGGGGAGGCGGATCGTTCTTAGGAGACTTAGTTATCGGTGTTTCAGCAGTCTCAGCTGGTACGAACTATCCAGAAAGAATAGACACTACCGAAGGGGAATTTGGGGGAATGTTCCTAGACTTGTTGTAATTCGAGAACGGGTTGCATAAGAAACTTCTGGCGAAAAGCTGTTCGATTACAACTAGTTGACCCGTAAGCCTCTCATCATTCCTATTCAAACGTTGAATGGAGTAATGTTACAAGATGCGAGGGCCTCAACTCAAGCCTTGAATGGCCTTTCAGCTCATAGTCAAATGGCTGCTTGTCACCCAATATTTGCATCCATGTCGATGAACACTGTCCTTGGTGACATCAAATGATAGCCGACCTTGCTGGGATAAGCACGTAATGAGTGCAATGAAATAATTTGGAGACATCGAACCGAGTGAACTCGACCAGCCCGCAAGAAGATAAACAGATGGAAGTGACTGCTGCACTTAGACTTGGTTCCAGTCGGGACCAGCAACTCAGGGAGGAGCACAACGCATCAATGGCAAGCACAAGCTTTGCGATGCCATGCTCCCTGGCATCGGGCGAGGGTCCGGACGCCGAAGGAGAAGCACTGGGCTTCGCTGCTGCGACTTCTGCAGCGCAGACATGAATTGCAAAATCTCGGTTTATGTTGTAAAAGCATACCAGACTCATTGCCCGCATAGGGTGATGGATGGAATCAGAGCTCAATATCCAGAGCTGTCTGGTCGACCGGAGGAGGATGTGGCGTCGGAAGACTTGCCTTAGAAGGTAACCGTGTACTGTACGGAAGGGGGTTGCAAGAAATCACCGTCACCCCCCTTGTAAGGCGGTGAGCTTAGCGCCCCGCTATTCTAGCATCTTCTCTTTCCTCACACCCTCAACTTCTACATCTCTCAACAGCTCTTAGAGCTCTTTTCCTCTCGTTATATCGCTGCTAATATGGCCTGCACACGTAAAAGAAAGACCTCCCAATGAGAATACGAGACGCCGAGACGCTCCCGCTTTCGCGCATATCTAGAAGAAGGCTACTCACAATCGCGAGCTACGCAGCTTGCTAAGGTTCCCCGATCGACTACGAGAGATTGGATTAGAGCAGGAGATCGACGGCCTGGGAAGGAACGACCTAGTAGACCACCTATGATCTTAGACGAAGGAGATAATTCAGTGGATAACAGGCCACTTTAAGCGGCGAGTAATGCCCCTTTAAGAGATTGCAGATGTCCACGGCATTAAGGCCACTAATAGAACGATTCTAGCTACTTTCGCCCGTCATAGATATCACTACCATATGCCTAATTACAAGCCCTTTCTCTCACACGAGCATAAGCTTAAACGATACGCCTTTGCGATTACGAATTAGGACCGAATAAAAGAGTACTAGCGAAGAGGCTTTTACTACGACGAAATAATAATTCAATTAGCTATGCGTCGACGCCTAAAGATCCTACGAAAAAGAGGAGAACGACGAAGACTCGACTATATCTAATTCAGATTCTAAAGCGGCCGAATATTGATACATTACGCGGCGGTCATTAGCTATAATTTTAAGAGCAAGCTTATAATCCTATCAATGGAGGGAGAAGGGAAGGGTTTTACATAAGAGAAGTATAAGAGGCAAATCTTACAGGGGCTCTTAGGAGATATTTATAAGGAGAGGAATAGCCGATATATAGGGGATTTTTACGCGGGGGAAGACTACTTTATAGTTGAGGACGGGAGTAAAGTATATGGAAAGAAGGATACACGGAGGAATAAGGGCCTTTGTAATAAGGCACGAGTAGAATATTTTATTTACTCGATCGACTAGCCTCCCTATTCCCCGGACTTGAATCCAATTGAGAACATATAGAGGATCTTGAAATAAAGGCTCCGGAATAGGAAACCATATAGCGGGTGGACTTTGGAAGAGCTATAGGAGGCAGTCCTTAATATTTAGGAACACGATATTATAGTAGAAGATTTTAATAAGTATATAGACTCACTTCCAGAGCGCCTAGAGAAGGTTAGATTCCGGAAAGGTGCATAAACTCATTGGTAGAGCATAAAAGCAGCATGTAATCTATACCTAATTTGGATGTCTTGGCAATGGCAGAAACATAGGGGTGACGGTGATTTCTTGCAACCCCCTTCCGTACTTCCGTACCCCATGAGCTTGTAGACACCCTTGTTTTGGTCACGTGCTCGCGCGTACTTTGAGTTTACTCGCGTCCGACAACGTCAGTCTTCCTCAAGCTTTAATCCGCTGCTCCTTCAACCACAACCACACGCAATGTCTGGAGACTGTCAACCCATCTCTCAAGGCGGTCCGGTGCAAGAGTCGCCGTATCGCCAGGCGATTCAGATAACCGACGAAATGCGACAACATTGTCACATCTATTTCGACGAGCAACTTTGTACATAGCCCCCCCTCCATGTACCCTTCACTGCTGAAGACTGTAGACACCAGTGCTCTGACGCTCCTATCCGATCTCGTCACTTCTGGCGTATCTCATCCCGAATCGATGGGCAGGCCGACGTTTGCGCCTGTGCCGTTTCACATCGAACTGATCAGCGCGCTTCTGATCCACCCCCGCTACACCAACCAGGCTCGTCCGAATGAACGTCTTGAGCTTGCTTCACGGTCCATAACTTTCCTTCGAAATGCTTTGTCGATCCTGGGCCCCTTGAATGCGGGCCTGGGAGAGGCTTTCTTCTTTTCTCCCACCAACGGCGCCAGATCCTCAAGGCGGAGTCGGAATATGACGCAGAACGGGGATGATTGTAGCAGCTCGGACACTGACGACAGACCGGAACAAATGGGTGGTGTAATCGCGAACAAGGGCAGAATCCGAAGATGCGCCAAAGACTTCTGGCATATGGTGGGATGGGCATTCAATTGCAGCGTGAAATATCCCAAGCGGTGGAAATACTGGAAAGTATGGCTTGACTTTATGCTGGATGTCTTGGATGCAGACTGGGTGGAACGAGAGAGGCAAGACCAGCTCGTCTCAGACAGCAAAAAAGCTGGGAGAGAGCAGCAGCCTCTGCTACGGGAATGTTTGTTGGTAAAATACCTTTCCGACACCAAAGGTCGGTCCAGTGCAGTGAAGCGCATCGTCAGGTCTGCCTTTGCCGATGGAAGCCTCGACAGCTTGACGGAATTTCCAGAGGTGTTCGCAAATGAGACCAAAGAGCTGAAAGTCCCAAATGGACGGAAGCGGAAGAGGGAAGACTCAACAAAGCACCACATTGCCAATTACGATGATGAGGATGCAGGGATCGCCATGGATTCTTCCGAATTGACAGATCAGACTCCAGAGCCGACTCAAGTTGCTGAGGATGCCACGGTCGTTGATCCGTGGCTTGGAGGGTCAGAATCCATTGCTCTACGCCAACGCCTTCTCATGCTTGTAAGCTCAACATGCATCATTTGAGATCCAACTAATGTCTCCAGTTTTCGCGCGTTTCTGCCATTCTCCCCGACTGTTTTGCCGAATGCGTTGATGTTTATGGTGTGATGTACGATTGTCTCAAAGTTCTTCCCGTTCCTGCCTTCTCTCTGCTTCTCTCACCGTCCAGCTCGTCTCAGCTGCCAGTATTTGTGGTCGTATCGCTAACACAGTTCCTGCTCCTACGGTTCCTACCCGGCAATGTCCCCTTGCCTGACTCTATTGTCGATAGGGAACAGGATGAACTGTCGCAAGAAGTATTGGAGAAATGCTTCTTCCCGTTCGCGGCAAGCACTTCTTTGGCTGCTGATAATGCCAAGGTTTCCATACTTGTCGAGGTTCAATTTCGACAGTTCTTGAAATCTTGCAAATGTTATCACAGCACTACTCTGGACTCGGCTATTAAGAAAGGAATATTAGCCCGAGAGAACAAGAGTAAAGGGGACAAGAGGAGAAGAGATGGTGGCACGAGGGTCAAAGAAGAAGAAAGTGATCGGGAATGGTTAAGGGCGAGTGGGGAGAGATTAAGAAGCCTTCTTCTCTGGGTTGAACAACACGATGAGGGTGATTGACCCAGTTAATGTTCAAGGAGGTTTACTGGCTTTTTTGTGGAAAGTATTGTACTGTTATTCGGTGTGAGGGAGTCGATGCATGATACCCTAGGACTGATCCTGCTCGGAGAAGCTATGGAAATTATTTGGTTGAGGCTATTCGGCTGAATCACTACAAACTTCGGGAAATCCTTGGTAGAAGGTTCTGCCCTTCAAATACCTGCATAAGACTAACCAAACTGCCAAAAGCCATATATCATCGCTATCTCTGCATCCATTAACGAATTGCTATATCCATCTCCACGCACAATTCGTGGCAGTCCTTCTCTCTCTTTCGTCAGGGTTCGCCGCGTGTGAAAATTTTGGATTTGGTTGCATGATCATTTGAAAATCGAGATCATGATGGGTTGCCTCTAGCTTCGTGCCTAACATCCATCCTGGCATATTACTCGAACCAGGCTTCTAAAAAGAAGTCCGACACCTTCATTCTCAATGGGTACTTCTCCAGGGGCACTTTCCTCTCTTGACTCACAACAGTATTTTATTTCATCCTACATGAAAGAGTAGAGTACTGGAAGTCGGTTGAGTGACGCGTCTCGGAGCTGGGCTTTGAAAAGCGGCACTGGAGAAATTGATGAAAAGGTAAGGAAAGGACAGTAACGCAATATCGAGACGAGGCAAGGCTTGTAAATCGCGCTCTCGTCGCCCACCATTGAAATTTTAGAGATGACAGTGATGAGATGTGCTTGAGATGATAACCAAAGCAAGTAAACTCAGCAGCCGAGGTTGGGAGGGGCACCCGCAGGGTTCAGGGGCATCTGTGGGCAATTAGGGGCTCGCTTTGCTTGTTTACTTGTATCAATGGCGACATCGAGCCCTCGAACTCTCAATATTTCCTTTCAACTACTCCCCATGAGTGGATTACTTGGACGAAGCCTGGGACACATTACGAAATTACAGAAATTCTGGATGGTCCGAAAGTCTGAGGTGGGTCAAGGCTTCTAGTTGGACCATGGACAAAGCCCTACTGCTGAGATTATCGACAGACGTCTCAAGATAGTACTGCTGCCAATGCAGCGTGTTTAATTCCCAACAGTTCATCTCTTCGGTATCACTAATATATGCAGCTCCAAGATTCAGCGTTCGAAGAGGAACGCTTACGCTTATACAGCTTTCCGTTTGTGCCAGCATGTGATAATCCACAGCAAGTAAAAAATCGAGTTGACCCTGCTCCACTCGGGTTGGTGCGGAAGAAAGGCAGTACTTCCATTCTTCCTTGCTACATACCCTCGTTCCAAACGGATAATAAGTATTGTGCGAGCGTCAGAGCGTTCATTTCTTAGATCTTCCAAGCTTTCTAAGTGGAGACTTAAAACGATCATGACCGTGCAGCAGTATAAGGATGGCGCAATTTGGTGGTGCGAGTCGATACACGAGGCGTAAGGCCAGGTTTGCTGACAGATTTGTGTAATCTTATTTATACGAGTCATTAACTCATTGATTCGTCCAGAATTTTGGACCTGGCAGTAGTGCATTCTTTGGTGCGCCAAGGAATGTAACGGCGATGGTATGTGGTAACTGAGCATTGCATGCGAGGAGGAATCATTGGGACCATATAAAGTTCTGGTATTGGTCCCATAGAAGACCACCCACTGGAATTGCTCTACTAGATGTCCAAGCAACAAACAGATAGACACAATACAATTGCTTGAGCCAAGTTATAAAAAATCGTTTCCGATTGGTCCGAGAAATCTTCCAGTCTCACAAAAGACGAATTGTATACTTGGTGGCGGGTGCCACCTCTCTATCGTAGCCTGCACGAGGACTTGAGATCCTTTCCGCTTTGCTCTCCATTTCCTAGCAATGAAAATTTGAGTTGCGATCAAACTCCTCATCGACAAATTATACCGTTAAATGACCGATTTGCGAAGTACCTGGTCGATCTCCACGGCCGGCGTCTTCAGCTCTCCTACAGGGAGCAATGTCCCAATTTGAATCTTGCGAACATTACGCTCGGATATCTCGTTGAAATTTCTCTCTCCCGTTGCTAGCTCTCTGATCGTCTTCGAGAAAATTGCGGCTGCTTGTTGCTCATTCGTTCCTGTGGACATTACGCTACCCTTTGGTAGATCTTCTGAGTCGTTCCCGGTTATAGTTCTGCTCAAATACTCTCCAGTGAATACCATGAAGGGACTGGTGATCTACCACGTCCAAGGTTGCACGGCATGTACGCAATCGTAGAAAAGCTTTTTTTGACGCTATCGAGACATGAACCGAATCCGAAAATGTGAAAAGGAGTATATCCTTAAGCGCTGGTACCACACTCTCAGGTATGGACGATCCGCCTGCATCAACATAAAAAATTGTCTGCTCTTGTTCCACGGCGGGCCAAAGGAAACTCCATATCAGCACTTGGTAACTGCGGATGGAATACTAGCGAGTCAGAAAAGGGAAAGGTAATTGAGTACTCGCTCCGTCGTTACTGAAGCGTAGAGGGTCAATTATCTGATTCTGGTTGTGTACTGGCGAGCATGGTCGGTATGAGGGCGAGCCAGCAACAACTGCTGCCAGGTTCTTCTTGATTTGTAAACCAATTTTCGTGTATGGTGTGTGAGGTATAATTGCTCTGTCACTAAACATACGAATCAAATCCAACTTTCGTGTGGCCGCTTCAAGCACCAGAAGAAAGCCTCTAACACTCCCATCTTTGTTGGGCTGAGCAGAGGGGTGGAAGAGACAGCAGGCAAATAACAATTGGTGAGGCTCGCTGGCAGAGATGAGGTTCTCGAGGGGTGTAGACTTTTCAAGGCGGGTGATGAGCAAGAGTCGACACTATTCCGTGCAAAAATCATTCATGATGGACTTGGTATGGCGTAAAGAGAAGCAAAATCTTACAAAAGTCTAGCAGGAACACTCTAAGCATTGACGGCGATCGAAATACTCCAGCGGGGCGATTTCTCATCACCGAGACCGTCAATAGTCGTGAAACCTTGGTATCGAGACCCGAGGAAATGTAAGGTAAGAGATCATAGTTCTTAACCTTATTGCCGTCGAAGTGACGTTATATTGCCATCCCAAGCAGCGGGTTGCCACTTGTCGCTCCCACGCGCTTGATTCCAAGGGTCCGCTTTGTCCTTATTGCTGTCTGCGCGTGACTTTTTATCATGCTCTGACCTCTCATTGGACTGGGTTGCAATGCCGTGTATTTCCTCCTTCTGTGCCTCTGCCCATCTGTCGTCAGCAAAAATGTCCATTTCCTTGGTAATACGCTCTGATTCGCGTTCTGGATGCTTTCCCGCATCAACACTATTCTCTGATTCAGCGTTGCCTTCTGGATCCTTGACTTCCATAATTGACAAGAGCTGTGCTCTCGCCTGACCTGGAGAGTCTAGAAAACTAGGCTTGGCAGCCCATCTCGCGTCTGCCTCTGCAGCTAAGACCTTCAGATTCTGTTGTCGTATGATATCTTGTGATTGTTCAGTGAGGGAAGGTGGGTTCGACCTAGTGTGGCGGAGCCATTGATGCCATTGGGGCGAGATCTTGATATCGCTATAATGGGTGGAGGCGGGGTATTGAACAATTCGACGCATGCGATTCTTATGAGAAGACAGGGTATCGCGGAATTCCCAAAACGTGTTTCCTTGAAGATCAAGGCCTGGAGACAAAGTAAGCAGGAAGTTTGATGGCCATCGCAATGGTTAGCAAAGTTCTGAATACTTGCTTACCAACAAGGAATCGCTTTCGCCAGGGCAAATGTAATGATTTCCATCTGTACCAAGCCTTTCTAATGGGGCTGAGGGGAGGTGTGGACATTATTGAGCGCGGTGTGTGAAGTTGGACATCTGAAGAGGATGCTTCGCTTCTTGAGGCTTTCTTGCAGGGTACCTAGGAGCCTAATTACCTGAGTACCTTAGAGCTAAGGTAGATAGCGCGTCCACGTGATCTCTGCAGAATAGGTACCTTCTGGCAGAGCTTTTCAAAGCTTCTTGCCTCAAGGCAACCTAAACATCTCAAGAGCTATTGAGACGAAACCTCACCTCCGAGCGACACGCCAACAAAGCCGACCAACGATCCAACTCTAGCAAATTGCCCTTGGGTTAGAAAGATCAAAATCCGGGGAACGGCAAGAACCGTCAATTCAAGAGTTTTGCAAACTCTTTGCTTCTCCCCAGCAGCTTCAGGCACTCCGACTAATTATAGAATCCAACCTCCAGGTAATAAAGCCAAGATGCATGCGCAGAAAGCAAGGCGTCGTCCAGCAGCATTATGTACCGGGTGCTCAAACTTGTTGTGAGGAATCAACAAATCACTCCGGATGCGACCTCAATTACATCACTGGTCAGGACCCCAGCCAAAGATCGCCGAGATCGCTACGAGCTCTAACAATAGAAAACAATTGCGCCAACTTGCAAGAATTAAAGCACAGGGCAGTTCTACTACGTTACAGGATTCTCGGATTCCACACAGCAAGTATCCGAAGAGGGAAGATGGACTGCGGATCGTGCCTGCTTAACGGCTATGGGACCGCGGATGTGTCTTGAAATTTGCTGTTCGAGGTAAAAGGGTGTCGGCGGCTTATCGAATGAAAGGCCTGTGGGCACTGAGCAGAAGGCCGGATAGCAGCAAGGATCGGCTGGCACACACGACGTCGGGCCAGACCGGCAGGAGCGGGGCGGGATTTGAAGGGATAAAACTCGACCTGGCTTTTTTTTTTCCACTGCATGTACAGTGCAGAACAGTGTTGTGTTACAGGGCAGGGAGGGCAGCCAGTGGTTGGGAATGTCTTTTCCGTCTTGGGTCGAGGCATCTCAACGGCTTCTCCGATTGAGCGTTACCAGCTGGTCTCTCCACGGCGACCGTGTCAAACGCCGCAGTGCGCTGCGGCGTCTGCAGAGAAGGTTTGACATCGTTCCGTACATCGTTCCGTGGAAAAACTTTCACAAGCCACAAAGCCTTCGTGCTGCCATGCACCAGATGGGTCCTGTGGCTTGACCACACGCGGAAAGTCCACAGATTTCCCGCTTCCAGGTTTCCCGTCTTGGCAGCAGCCCTACGAGTACAGGAGCCGTGTGCTCAGCCACAGGCCCTTGGCCCTGGGCCATAATCTATGACTACTGCCTCGTGGCCCTGACCTTGAGATCTGGATCTTGTGGGGAAGCGTGGCCTCGCCTGCATGAGTCCGTCAGCTTGCCAGGGACAGAGGCTGGCAGAACAAAAACGGCCGGCCTGTCACGACTGGAGAGAGACTCAGAGAAGTGGGAGGCTACTGGTCCGGGCCTACATCCAATTTCCTTCCATGTCCGGCTGGCTGCGACCTCAGAACTACTGTATCATTATTGCAACCACCGACTCCTCGGCGCGGACTTAACACAGGAGTCAACACAAGCCAGCTGTGAAGTGCGGTGCCGCATGTTCGGCGTCCTCGGTCTCTGCTGAGTGATTCCAATTCATGAAGCTGAGCTTGTCTTCTGATGCTTTTCGGACTTACGGCCGCTTGGCCTTCAGAGTGGTCTGGTGTGATGGCTGTTGTCGCTTACGTGGACTCGGTCTCGCACCCACCAAAGTCCGGATCAAAGTCGGCGACTTGCTTTCCTACCCAAACGGGGGATTGCTTTCTCCAAATCTGAACTTCGCCAGTCGCAAGTCCGTCGGCCGAGCCAAGGGGCCGTCTGCTCATGTGTTCGGCAGCAGCTTGACGTCTCCTTTGCTCATCGCGGAGATATTTTAAGAACGGTTACGAATGTGCAAGTCACCTGCGAGATCAAGCGAAACGGTCTGTCTCTCTGTCTTTCGCTGCGTTCAGCCACAGCCATGAAGTGCGCAAACAAGGTTATCGGGCCCTGATAGCCCCTTATCAGAAACAGGACGTGCTACGTGTACGTGGAGATGCAGATCTCGTTCAAATTATGCATATCGCAAGCACAGGGCGGAAAGGAGGGGGGCCGGTGGGGGGAGGAAACTGCGTGCCGCCACCCTTCTATTCATGGGCCAGGTCGATCGGCCTGATCCGAGCAGCTGCTCGCGAGCTAGGCGAGCCAGTCAGGACGCTCCCCTGGCGACCTGGCCAGGGCGGTCATTGTGGCGGTGCTGAGGTCGGGTCGTGCAGCAGGCCGGCGACCAGCTCGCTCGAACGCTGCTGACAAACGCTCCTGTCCCCAGCCAGCTCCAGCATCTTCCAGAAGGGAACATTGCTTCGCATGCGCGGCGCTAGGCCACATGCAGTAAGGCCAGCCCGGAGGCTTGATCGGCACCGATGTGGGACGACTTTGTTGGAGGAGGGGTACTGCGTCATTGGGCAGTGACACACACACCTGCACGCCTGCAAGAAAATCTCGATGGTACCCGGTCCTGCGAGTCGCTGCCAGTGCCAGGGTAGGGCAGGGTGCTCATATATCAACTTCCCTGTTGTCCCCGAACGCCCGATGAGTCTCCCTCAACTCAAATACACAGCATCCCGACTTCTCTTCTACGCACGAAAGAGAAGACAGGCCCAGTCACTCAGTCAGTGCATTGTTAATGATTACTGTCTTACGAGCACATGACCAATACGACACACCACACACACCTAAGCCACCTCGCATTCTAGGCCTTTCCAAATACGACCTTGGCATCCGAGTTATAAGTAGGTGGCGAGCGTCGCCCTAAATTCTTCCATACACACCTTCCATCTCGCACACACTATGTTAGCATCAGCTAGTCTTCCGCATCGACGTCAACAGCATTCTTTCCAACAACATCCTCACTCCATCTCGAATAGCTGGTCGTCCAACGCAAATATTTCGACTCCACAACCTCAATACGCAGGAAGTGCAAACAACATCTTTGCCTTCCAAGATCAGCCCTTATTCGACTATCAAACCTCAACGTCAGCACAATCGATGCCGGCTGATAATCACAATAGTTGGCTTGAGCACGGCCAGCTAACACCAAGATCAAGCACTCGCGCTCATCATCGCGAGTCCTCCTTGAGTTCCCTGGGCTCGGCGGGGCCTGCTTCCCCATACACGGCGAACACCTCGAATCCTCAGGTGGTAGGGGACCTCTATCATGACTTTCATGATTTTCAGCCTACCTCATCGAAGCCTTTGACTCCAGCGCATACACCGTCCCAAGAGAACTTCCTCCCGCCACACTACTCGAATTTTTACCACACATCGAACTTCGGCTTCGCAATGGGCCACGATGGTCTCCCAAAGCCGGCCGGTGACGCGGAGCTGATGCCTGCACCCGAGTTCAACCACTCGGGCAGACCGTCAATAGCATCAGTAACAAGCCGTGACTCACATTCGCCTTCCACGCCACCATCGCATGAGGAGGAGAGGCAAAAAAGTGGTGAGATTTCAATGTTCGATTCATGGTTGAACGAATACTTACAACATTTCGACAATCAAGCATACAGAAACACAATGCCAAAACTCGACCGAACCATGACGGACATCTACGCAGATGAGCTGTACAATCCGAGTTTCCAGATCACTTCTGCACCTCCCACTTCAACACCTGCACCGAGCGTAATGCTCTCGCCTCAGAACGATGTCTTCTCGCAAAGACTTCAGGCCGCGAACAGTCAACATCTGAACGCATCGAATATACAAATCCCCCTCACGATTCCTTCCCGAGAACGCTCTCCATTTCGACAAGGTTCTCCTCTTGCACCATCGGGGAACAGCTTTGGGGCTCAGTCTCCGAATTTGAGGTTTGGAACCGCAACCCACATGCGCGAGCAGCAGAAGGCGGAGAATGATGCGAGGGCACTTCAAAGGCAGCTGGAACGGACATCTCCAGAGCAGACAACACCGAGAACAATCTCACCGAAAGATGTTGACCTCGTGTATCACGAGAGCGAGGAGGATGCCAATACACCACTATTCCCACCTCAACAGCAAAGTCAAGGCCACCCGTCGCATTACCGACCGCAACCCACCCTATCCCAAGACCACTCGGAGCACGAGGAGAATGCATCACAGCGTAGTTATGGCAGCATGGCTACGACCCGGAGGGAGAGCTCTTCGGCGTACTCGACATCCTCCCAGGCTACGCAGCAACAAGGAACCTTCAATTTCGTGCCTCCTACAGTTGCGGGCAGTGTTCGCCAGATTCCGCAGCAGTATCCCTTCGTTCCTCAGTCTCGCCGGCAGCCCAGCAATCTCTCCAGTGTCAGCGAGGACTTCCCTGCCACACTGACGTCGATGGAGTCTAGCAGCAGCGAGTATGCGCCCGAGAGCTCGGAGAACAAGAAGCCCACCACGACATCTGCCGACACAGGGACGTACACATGCACATACCACGGCTGCACCTTACGATTCGACACGCCAGCCAAGCTCCAGCGACACAAACGTGAAGGCCATCGAAATTCAGCAGCCGCGATCGCCAGCGGGGATGGCAGCGGTATGACCTCAGCGGCGCAGCGCAACTCTCAAGCGGGGCCACACAAGGTACGTGCAACAACTCTAAAATCTGAGTCTGACTCTGGATCTGGCCCTCTCTCTCTTCGACTGATTCCATGTGCTAACCTGACACAGTGCGAGCGCATCAACCCATCGACGGGCAAGCCGTGCAACACCATCTTCTCGCGGCCGTACGATCTGACCCGGCACGAGGACACGATCCACAATGCCCGCAAGCAAAAGGTGCACTGTCCGCTGTGCACCGAGGAGAAGTCGTTCAGCAGGAACGACGCCCTCACCCGCCATCTGCGTGTCGTCCACCCGGATCACGTCGACCTGTCCAAGAGCCGGCGCCGACACGAATGAGCCTGCCCATTGTCCACGGTCGTAGGGCGACTCCGCGGCCATCGCATCACCTGTGTCGCGCAACAGTCCGTATCCGTATCCGTATGGTGATTCGTGGGCCCACCTGCAACCCTCGAACGCTCACTCCACGTTGGCAGCGCATTAGGGTCCAGTCCTCTCCCACGGCACCGCTGCAGGGTCTTTTCGGCAGATGACGGCAGCCCCGGAATGCCACGATGAAAAAGGGGGGCTTTTGGGTGGGCAGCAGTGCGGCATAGCAGTTTGACAAGGGCTGGGCCTGCGGAACTGACTCTCCACGATGGTAGTCTGGGATCTCGCGGACCGCGGCGGAAGGTCGGAGATAGACCCAGCGCATTCCTCCATTCCCGATGATTCGCCAATCGCCCGTCGCACAAACCGCCCGCAATTCCGCTGCAGCGCAATGACATCACGACCAAAATGCGCCTGTGTGCGGGTCTGCGATTGCGGCCTGCCAGTGTTGATGTCCACGTCTTTCCTAATCATCATTTTATCACTTGTCGTCACTCGAGTTTCGTATCTCTGCTTTCCTTGGCTTTTGACCGCATTATCTTGCTTGGGAGCGCGGCGTCGGAAGGGGAAATCTTCGTCATTCTGCGCACGGAAAAATGAAACGCTTTCCTTCTCTGTCATGTCATGAACGTCACGTGTATGTTTCTTGTGTATAAAGCTCAACATGGGAGGGCAATGCCGCTGATAAGCGGCCGCCCAAAAAGCAAGCGGGTTGGGATGGGATAAATTAGACAGGTCACGCATGGCGTCTCTTCCTTGGCGAGTTCTTTTGTGCCAGCCGTGTGGCATGGCGAGTGTAATTTTATGATTGTATGTTTATCGTTATGATCACGAGTGAACGGGAATGAATAGATGAAGTGTGGGCCCAGGACCCCGTATTTGTACACTTTTATATAGATTGTATCAAATACATTATAAATTGCACTTAAAATATTGGTCTGAATTCATTCATTTATCTCTGTTGGTAGAACAAACATGGCTTCGGCACGTGACTCACCGTTCCACCCTCCCTGCAAATTCTCATCGCACGGGGTAGCCATTACAGCACATCGTCTCCCATGACAGCAGCTCTTGCATCGTCATACAGGGGCTTGATGCCAGTCCATTTCTGGAACTACAATAAAGGTTGTTAGTAATCGAAAAAATGCGACTGGTCTCTCCATTACTTACTTGATACCATCCCTGGGCACTAAGTACTTCCAAGCCCGGAATCGTCACCCAGCCAGCATCTTTGGCCATCTGCATCAACGCGGTTTGGCTCGGCTTATAGGCCATCTCAAGCAAAGTTCGCTGCTGGGCCGAATTCAACTTTGGGTGTCTGAGGATGTTGGCCAGAATCTCTCGCATGTTTTGCTCGATAGGTTTATCGGCAGGGATTGTGCCAATTGCAACTCGTGGCACGTCCAGCATGTTCTCCACCGCAGAGAGTTCTGTCAAGGGGATGATGTTGAACTCTGCAGGGAAAGTAGCGATCATGGCGGAGAGTTTTGATGGAGTGCGAGAAACGATGTAAATAGGAGTATGGGCAAGAGATTGCAGCGCATAGATCGCTGCTCGTGCCGTGCCACCTGCACCAATGACAAGAGCGCTTCCTGGAGTGCCTGAAGAGATGGGAGAGTACGAAGCAGATACAAGTGAGTGGGTCATCCCAAGCCAGTCGGTATTTTCTCCGACGAGTCGTGGAGGCTTGCCTGGTTCATTAGGCGTGGGGACGATGGTGTTAACAGCCCCGATCACCTTGGCAGCGTCGGTAATATCGTCAAGAAGAGGTATAATGTCCAATTTGAGAGGAATCGTGACTGACGCGCCTCCGAACCTCGGAGACCGAATGAGTTCTCTCACATCATCAACTTGATCTGTCTCCAGACGCGAATACTCGTGAGGAAGTCCTGTTTGTTGAAATAGGGTATTGTGCAGGGCAGGTGATCTCGACGCAGAGATCGGCTTGCCGAAGAGATAGAAAGATTTGGGCTGTATCTCGCCTAGCAGTGACAATGCCCGACGGATCTCGGCAGCCGAGAGCTGGCCTGGAGCTGCTTTGAACGGCAGGGCAGGGTGCGAAACTGGAGTCATAAACCCATTCAGGACTCTACTCAGCTTGCCGAGTATGCCCATGTTGATGGCAATCAAGGGAACATCATGCGCTGCAGCCATGCTGGTCTTGAACTTTGCAAGGTCAAAGTTATCCTCCATACTCTTGGCAGAACCAACAAGCTTGATTATATCACCATACTGGAGCGCTTTGTTGTAGTACTGGCTCCAGCCACCATTCTTCCACGACAGACGGCCATAAGGATCATGATGGGAGGCGATGATTTTGGAGAAACCCCTGGCTTCTGTAACACTCTGTAGGATCTCTTCGGGTAATGTAACCTCTAGATCAATATATTCCAGGCCCATCCTTACAGCGGCTTTGTAAAGTTTGAGCGCTTCTTCCTGGGCATTATCCGGGAAACGCCCACCTTGACTAACTGTCCGAACAGTAAAAATCAACGGTAGCGACACGATAGATCTCAAGTGTGCGATTTGAACACTCAAAAAGTCCAGAGTTGGGATCCCGTCTTTACAATTTGGATCTTCGAGAAGATCGACTCTGACCTCCACAGCGTCTGAGCCGACCGCAACAAGGGGAAGCAGCTGGGCGGCAGCAGAAATATCTGGCATCGTAAGAGAGACAAAGAACGAGTGTTGCTTCCTGCGAAACTCCTCGAAGTGGGTGCTCTGCCCGGAGATTAAAGAAAGAAATCGTGCAAAGTCATCGCGAGCAACAGAAAGAGCTCCGGCTTCCCCGCTCTTGCTGTGGTATTGGAAGTTGCTGCACTCCTGGAACCAAGGCTTTCGTCTCAGATACACACCCATCATGTCTTCCACGTATGCTGGCCGAGTTTTGTCGATCTGGAGATACTCCATTACTTGTTCCGTGTCTCGATGCACGAGGAGGACAATGCCACCAGCCTTGTGATAGTTGGAAAGAAGATGACGAGCTTCTGGCATCTCGACAACACCACCGCCACATGCAAAAACGTAACCCTTCGGCTTTTCTTTCATTACACGCTTGAGCAGAGAAAGCTCTGCGTCTCTGAAACTTTCCCAGCCATTCGCTCGGATATATTCTGGTATAGTCATGCCAACAGTGCGTTCAAGCTCGATATCAAGATCCATATGAGGCCTACCCAAAAGCCTGGATGCCCATCCCCCAGCAGTTGTCTTCCCCGCACCTCGCATGCCAATTATAAACAATGAGTTGTCAGAAAGGGCAGAGGACATTTGACTTATAGTATGTTCATTTTGGTTCTCTCGCCCAACCAGATGGACGCTGAATGAGAGTGCCAAAATATCCCACCATCCTGGCCAGGTCTTCCCAACACATTCTCGTTCACCGATCAGAACCGGAGCGGGGGCGGCAACTGAGAGCACGCTGAAGCTCATGGCTACTCGATGGTCGTCGTAACAATATACTCCGCCATGAGGGGAGTCTAGCGTAGCAGCGGACTTTCCATCGACTTCTATTCCGTCATCAAATTCGCGGCATACAACGCCGAACTTCGCAAGCTGATCTTTCATTGCAGCTATTCGATTGCACTCCTTCACTCGCTGGTTGGCAATGCCTCGAATTCGAGTGGTACCCTTTGCCACAGCAGCCAGTACAGACGCTGTTAGGAAAGCATCTGTCATTGGTTCCATATCAACTTCCTTGATTGCCTTTAATTCCCCACGTGCAGGGCCAGTCACAGTGGTTGAGAAGTCGTCCTGGACGACAGTACATCCCATTGGCCGAAGAACTTCGACAGCGAATTGGGCATCACCTTGCAAAGACTTGGAGCCTATGTTCGGTATTGTGCAAGTAGTCCCAGAGATTGCTGCAACAGCAAGAGGATATGTGGCCGAGCTCGCGTCACTCTCCACGATATATTCTGCGGGATTCCGATACACGCCCTGCGGGACGTGATAAGTGTGGTCCTCGGACTTTGATCGGATCACCTGGATTCCAAAAGTGGCCATCATCGCGGTTGTCATGTCAATATACGGCTGAGAAATTGGCTTTCCTCCAACAAGACGCAAGGTGACTGGCTTTTTTGCATACGGCGCGCACATTAGAAGTGATGATACGTATTGGGAAGAAACAGTAGCAGCAAGCTCGATTTCCCCGCCAGCAAATCCACCGGAAGCGGATACCTCCAGTGGAAGACTGTGTTCCTTCTCGAGATAGTTGATTCCAACGCCATTGGCGCGCAGAGAGTCCACGAGGGGACCTATTGGTCTGACTTTCATACGCGAATTTCCAGTGATGATTGTCGATGGAGCTGTAGATGGTTTGCAAAGTGATAAAACCGTCGTCAAGAATCTGGAAGCGGTGCCGGCGTTGCCGATATAGAGTTCTGTTGAACTGGCGTGCAGATCGCCACCCTTTCCTCTGACCACCAGGACTTCGCCAGCATCTTCCCATCCATAAGTGGCACCTCCAAGCTTTGAAATTGCTGTGAGCATAAACTCGGTGTCATCCGAGTGGAGCAAATTCTTGATGTGACAAGTTCCAGTACCGAGTGCTGCCAACACAAGGGCACGATTCGAGATACTCTTAGACCCTGGAGGCGTAACTTCGGTTTTCAGAGCCTCTGGAATTCCTGGGGTAACTTCAATTGCATCTGACAGGACTACTCTAATAGTCTCATCTTCTACCACAGTGGCTTTGGGCTCATATGTTTTTCCAATTGCCGAGAGAAGGACGATCTTCTTTTGTTTGCCGTCATTCTTCTTGTCGACCCCCATTTTCTCGATAAGGACATCCACAGGGCAAAGCTTTCCAGCCGTAAGCTTCTGAACGCGTTTATCGTGCAATGATGTTGGAAGACCGTAACTTGAGATGCATTTCACGAGACGTGCCACGGCTCCAGGTTTCAGTATTCCCAGATGGCGTGCCAATTCTGCTTCCTTAACCATTCCGATTGCCACTGCCTCACCGTGCAAAACTTGAGGTGTAAGGATTGCCTCGTAGGCATGCCCAATGGAGTGGCCAAAATTAAGAAGGTTTCGAAGGCCTCCTTCTCTCTCATCAGCTGACACTACGCCCGCCTTTATTCTGGCTGATCCCAGGACAATCCTCTTCAGTATGTCTCTGATAGGATTCAATCTGGTGGAAATGTTTGCAGATTTGTCTCGGATCGTCGCCATGAGCAAGACTGCGTTGTCTTCCAAAGCGGCAAACTCCAATTCGTCCCATATTGCCGCTGTTTTTATCACCTCTGCCATGCCATTCACAAACTCACGGACTGGTAAAGTTTCAAGGAATCTCAAATCAATGTATATCCTCTGCGGTTGCCAGAAGGCGCCAATAAGATTCTTGCCCAGCGGGGTATCGATTGCAGTCTTGCCTCCTATAGACGAATCGACCATAGCGAGAAGGGTTGTAGGCACCTGCACGAAACGCACCCCTCTCATGAACGTTGCCGCGACGTATCCAATCATATCCCCAATGACTCCCCCCCCAAGAGCGATGATGACTGTGTCCCTCGTGCATTGTTTCGAGAGCATCCAATCTTCAATCTCAGCCTTAGTCTCTCGGCCCTTCGAGGTTTCTCCGGGAGGGATCTCGTAAGTGAGAAGACGTGGGGGCACTCCCGTAGTGGATACATGGTGTTGGAACGATTGCGCAAAAGCTGGTACGTAGAGCGGTGATAGGTTCGTGTCCGTAATGAGAACGTAGGTAGATGAGGGAAGGGTGGAGAGCAGGTCCTCAACCACGAAATGTCGCCAGATATCGAAGTCAACAACGATGTCCTCCTTTCCCAGGATCGCAATGCGTGTCGGGGTGTGGGCCGACGTCGAACCCATGCTGCAAATTGTAAATTGAGGTTGAAGTGGTTGTCTGGAGTGCAGGCGGACTTGCGATGCCAGGCCAGGACTTCAAGATGGCGTTGGGATGGGGATGTCCATGCAATGGCGTGCAATTGAGCTTAACGAACGAGACACAGGCTACAATCAATCGCACGGGGATCAAGGCTGGGCTGGGCTGGACAGTGGATTGAATCGACAACGGTGAGGTCGGTGAGACCGAGGATTGGGAGAGGTCGAGATCGAGGTATGACTGACAGTAGAACTATGACTCCTTGCGTAGAAGTATTGTAAAATAATTTTCATTGACCCCTGCCAGGACCTGCATTGGCGATCAGCATGGGGTTACTGTAGTGGTCGCTTAGGCTTGGCGTCTTCCCCACACTCTCCCACCTCCCCTCACCTCACCTCACCTCCTTGACCTCCTTGACCTCCTTAACCTCCTTGACCTACTTGACCTCCGCCCGCTACCTTTCTCTGCTCGCATACACTTTTTTGCCCTTCTACACCTCGCTGCTCACCTGCAAAAGTCTCTCTCTCCCTCTCCCCACCTCTCATTCTGCTCCCCTCTTCAAATGGTATCATTCATCTTCAGTAACTAGGTATATATGCGATGTTACATGATTTGACGAGCGAGCCCTATTACTATATCTGCTTGTTCGTCCCCACAAAAACATAAATAAATTACTGACAAGGCTTTGTGTCTGTTGTTCCACGTGTCTTTCTACCCCACATCTCCGTGTTCTACAGTATCCGTGCTTTGGAGGTTCCGTGGCTTGAGCTCAGCCCTTCCAGGTTGGCGTGGCCGTGACACTCAACATTCCTGCAACTCCCGCCTTCTCCTTCAGGTACTGTACATCTAGCACTCAAGCGGACGAGACCCGAACTCAATTTTCCATTGTTGGGGGCCGGTTGGCGAACCCCATTTGCATTGCTCCATAGTCGTGCACGACAAAAAGTGCTTGGAGAAACGGGAGAGTCATGTAGACGTACTGGCTCTCATCCACCTCTTGAAGAGCCGCCAGGCAACGAACTCCATCCGAGAGTGGGCCAAAGACCATGTGCTTCCCGGGTACTACCATCCTGCCACTTTTCCCAACGCCGAATGTGAAGCTTGGGAGCTGAGAAGTGCAAGGAAAACTCCACGTCCCATCGCTCGCGACTGTTGAACCGTTGACCTGTGCAAAATAGTTTTGGGCGATTGACCGAGGCAGATTGACGATGGTCCCTCCGGTGTCAGTCATGACCTGTATGTTCGTATAATTGAACTTTTCAGATCCAATAGCAAATCCTGTCCAATTGAAAGCCCAAAAGCCTCCTCCACTTCCAGGAATAATCGTGACTGGTGAGTACGAGATGTTGCCGGTGTATCTGGACGAGTTGATGAACCCAAATTCCATCGTACCGGGTCCATCTTGCACGAGCGACGCAGTGAAAACTGGTTCTGCCTTCGTCAGCCCATGCGCCATTCGTCCTTCGGTTCTTCTTACCTGCAAGATGAGGCATAACATAACTCATCCATGTCTGTTGAGGCACAGGACTCTCGGAATCATTGTAAGCATTGCTCAGACCCAAGAATCCATCCACCGCAGTAAGTGTCGAGACAAAAAACTCTGCAATATTCTGTATGCACTCTATTGGATTACCCGATACTCCGATGCTGTCTACCCAGACGGTATCCTGCCATACAAGGCCGTACGTGCTGCCAAGTCCGTAAGAAACCCCAAAAGATTGCCCCGACCATTGGGAAGCAGACGTTGAATTACTTCCATTATAGTAAATTCGGTTCTCGAGCATATAGGCAGGTAATAACCAGGACCATACCCAGAAATCCCCGGCTCCAGTATCAAATCCGAGATGTAGGTTCTGTGCAGGAGTTCCAATCTTTGTTAAGTAAACGTATCTGAGCCGATCTCGGGTCAGCAAGCTGGCTTGTGAGGGGGATTTTTCTGCTAAGTACTCACAAGCCATCACTGCCATTGACTAGCTGCCCATCATTACGGGCGGCCAGTGACCCCTGGTAAGACTTTCCACGGAGCCTGCTCTGGTTCCAAGCTGCACGGAGAGGTGCTGGCATTGGTTTCTTGTGCTTGAGAAAGGGTGCTGCATAGACATCGGTTGTCGAGAGGCTATACGGTTTCCAATTCGGGTTCTTGACTTGAGTAATCGAAAACTTCGCAGTTGATGTAGATGCCGCGGTGATAAAGGCTCGGGCTGGTGAACTACGAACAGCTTGAAGTGCCGTAGTAGCACAAGAGAGCGAAGTGAGCAGACATATTGCTATTGATATCGTCCAGTGATGCATTTGGGGTGATTTGCTTCCGGCCACAACAGAGGCGAGCAATTAGGTAGTCAGAACTCCCTCTTCCAGGCAAGGCTTGAACCAGAATCTTACCCTAGGGGTATATTGCTGGGCTTCCCGTCGTGCAAGCAGAGCATCGAGACGACTTGGACAATCGATTTATCGTTAAGTTTCAAGTGAACGTGCCTGATTTGAGGGCATAGCTATCCTCGTCGGTACTTGTGTTGAGAGACTGCGGAGTGTTCTCGAGGTTCGCAAGCTTGATCGTGAAGGACGAAAGACAAAGAGCTTGACAGGGGAAAAAACCAACCCTAGAACTGGGGTGGAAGCCCCAGAACCTGACAACCTGAGAAGAAGAGTGCTGGTCAATTACAACAAATGCAATCCTTAAGCGTCCAGCTTGCTGTGCCGACTATTCATCCAAGAATACCAACACCCCACGACAGCTATCTCGAGATACGATTGACTGGACTTCGGATGGACGTAGAAGACAGTTGAGAAAGTTGTTATTTCCCCACATGTTGGAATATGGGACAGGTGGCCACCTACAGCTCACTTGGCGGTGTGCGATGTAAGGTATGATCTTGGTACCGTGCCATCTTCCGCGGACGGGATCTGATTCAATATGAGGCTCATTTAGGCAAGTTCTACACGCGGTGTAAAGCGCTGTTGGCAACGGAGATTAACTAATCTCTGCTCATCTGGCTGAGATCTGGATGCATTTATTAATACGAAACTGACCGCGTACGTTACATTCTGCCTAAAGTAGAGTAGAACTAGAGAACGAAACGGGAATCTATAAAACACTTCCCGAGACTGTTGGCCACTAAAATAAGCGGCAAAATTCACGTGAAGAATATAATAAAAGTATACTTCGTCTATAATTTATATTATAGTAAATATAGTATTAATAGTTCTATTAATAATAAAGGTAAGGATCTAAGGGCATAGGCTTAAGAGGAGCTTAAAGATAGCACTTAAGGAGTAGTTAATATTACGTGCGAAATGCCACGTGATAAATACTCTACTAGCGAAGAGAGATAGCGTTGACCTCGACGTGAAACTAGATATAAAACTAGATATAAAACTATTATAAACTTATTTTTATAAAAAATATATAAGAATAATTATATCTTACTTATTTAATTAATTACTTTTTCTTAATTTAATACTTTTATTAAATTATTTATTATATTTCAATATTATAAATTTATAAATTATTACTTATATAATATTATAATAAATAACTTATTAATATATTATTAAAAGGCTTATTATTAAGAGCTTATTTAAAGTTTTTTACTTAATAAGATAAGTTAAATTATAATAAAAAATTATTATATAAGAGGTATAAATTAATAATATATAAAAGAATAGTTTATTCTTTTATTATAAAAATATTACTTCTAAGCTACGCTTATATAACCTTTATTTAACTCTTATCTTATAATTATCTTATTTATAATAAGTATTACTTATAAGATAAATATAATATCCTTATTATATAAGAAAATAAAAATAAAAATAAAAATAAAATATAAAATATAAAATATAAAATATAAAATATAAAATATAAAATATAAAATATAAAATATAAAATATAAAATATAAAATATAAAATATAAAATATAAAATATAAGTAATATAATATTATCTTTATATTATAGCTATTAGGTCTCCCTTAATTAACTAAGCCTAGAGAAATAATAGTTTAAGAATATAAGTATATTACTAAGGGTATAGAGTAATCTTATATTAATATAAAGTTAAAATAATTTTTTTAATATAAGTTAATAATATTACTAAGGAAAGTAAATTATAATATATAAGGTTAATACTTATCTACTATAAGGGGTTATTAATAATACTATACTATAAAAAGAGAGGAGAGATATCTTTAATATAAAGTATAGAAATATAAGTAAAGTTTAAGTAAATAGTAATTATATATTTATATTATTCTTAACTAATTTATTCTCTACTATAAAGTCTTTATTAAGAGTATTATTATCCTCTCTTAAGTCCTTTATAAAAAGACTATACTTATTTATTATAAAGCTTAATAAAATATTATAACTCTTCTTTATAATCTTATTTTTAAATTTATTAATATTAAGTTTTAAATAATTAAAGTATATTATATATATAACTTTATTACTTTCTTCTTTAATAATCTTATCCTTTTACTTTATTAAAGTAATAAAAAGATTATAAGACTCCTTAATTAATTTAAGCTAAGGAAAAGTATTTTACTTAATATTAAATAATATAAGGAAGTAATTATAAGTAATTAATTTTATATTATATATATTAATATAATTATACCCTTTAAATAAAATAAGAAAACTAAGATTATATTATATTAAATAATAAGTTTAATTTATAAGCTTTAATAATAAGTATAAGTATATCCTTAATTAATTATTTTTTAATAACTATAGTAATTATTTTATTTATAAATATTAATAATTACTTAAATAATAATATAAGTATTATAAGTAAAGTAAAAGAGTTTTATATTATATTTTTATAATAGTATAAGCGATTATAAGCTAGTAAAGGGGTATATAATAGTGCGTTTAATAAACTAAAAAGATTAACTTATAAGCTTATTATAAAGGAGAATCTAAAGATAAAGAAGAAAGTAAAAATAATTCTTATAAGCCCTTATTTAAGTCCTTATAAAATTACCCTCTATAATTAGTCTAACCCTTAGCCTAAGCGAGTAAGGGGGCTAAGCTTAGTTTAGTTATATACGTAACCCTTATTATTATATCCCCCCCTTTTAAGATTATAAATTATCCTTAAGCTAGAGTTAATACTATATTAGACTAATATTATATAAGTATATAAGTAAAAAGTAATAGTTATAAGTTATAATTAATTTAGTTAAGTATTATAATTTACCCTATTCACTTAAAAAGAATAATATAATTAATAATAATAAGAAAAATAATAAAATAATAAATAGTAAATATATATAAACTACTCCTTACTTACTTTTTAACTTCTTTTCCTTTTCCTTTTTAAGTATATATAACTATATTACTATAAGTCCCTAATCTAATTAGAGCCTATTTAGTACTTATATTAACCCTTTATAAACCCTAATTAGATATTATACCTATTCTAGCTCTATTAAGTGCCTTATTAAAAGCGTATTAAATATTAAATATTTACTATATTTATTAAAAGAAGAAATACTTAACTTATAATTATATCTTTAATAAGAGTATATTAAAGAAGTATAACTACTACTATAAGTAAAATACTATCTATATACTAGTATATAGTCTAAATTAAGTCTAAACTAATATTAACCTTACTCTAAATTCTATAATTTTATAGTAAAGAGTAGGCTAAATATAAATTAATTACTAAAGATAATAAAATCTATAAAATTCTCTTAATTATAAATAATATTATAATAGTAATTACTTTAAAAGCTCTTAAAACTATTAGTAATATTAGTATAGTATTATTAAAAAAACTCTATACTTTCTATTATAATATTATAATATATAGTCTAAAACCCCTTTAAATTAATATTAACTTAATTAACTTTATACTTTAAGGTATTTTTAATAAGTTTAATAACTAATATCTCTTTTATATTCTATTCCTTATAATTAGTAATTACTTCTCTTAATAGTTTAAGGGATTCTTAATTAAGTAAAGGGTTATTTAAATCCTTAATTAGAATATTTAGTATAAATATATTATAAATTATAGAGTTATATAAGAGTTTTAACTTATATAAGTTATTTACTTTTTATAAGATATAATAAGGTCCTTTTTACTAATTAAATAATTTCTAGCTTAAATAATTACTCTTTAAATTCTTAGTTAATAAATAAACTTAATTATTAACTTTCTAATTAATTTTCCTTTTATATTAGTTTATACTTTTAGTTATAGTTTCCTAGGCTTTCTCTATATTTACTTTAGTAATTTCTTAAGCTTTATATATCTAAGTAGTTATTATAAAGGCGTTAGCTCGATTTAGTTTCTTAGTTAAAGTAATAGATTTAAGAGAGTTTTAATCTTAATTAATTCTAGGGACGATTCTAAACTTAAGTTAATATAGTATTATACTAATAAATAAGTAGTAAAGGGTTATTTATACTTAATTTATAAAAGGGAAGAGATTACTCTAATTATCTTAATAGTATAAAACGAAAGGCTTTAGCCTCTAGTAAATATATTAGTTTATAATCTTAGTTTAATTAATTATTTTATTATAATAAGCTATTAATAACTTAATCTTAACACTAATAATTTAATAAAACTCTTATTAAAAGGAGGATATAAATTAAGGGCCTTAGTTAAATATAATAAACTCGAGGGTATAATTAAATTAATATACTTATTATATAAAGAGTATAGCTAGACCTCTTATATTAATTATTTTATAATATAAGATAGTGACTAAGTCCTTTTTAAGTTAATTAATAATTATTAGAATATAATTATAACTTTATTTATTTAGTAGGAATTCCTTAAAATTTATATATAAATATTATATAAGATATACTAGGATTAGTAAGGGGTATAACTAATCTTATTACTTTATCTAATTTAAATAAGCACGTTTATAAGTTCTATAGTTATTTATATATATCTTATAATCTAAGTGTATTTTAATCTAATAGTATTTTAGTATTAATAATTAATAAGTCTTTTAAATACTAAAGTAAGTACTAAATACTTAATTATATACTTCTCTAATAAGCCTAGTATATAACTTAGTATTCTATTATATATATAGTCTTATTTTATATAATAGTAGATTTTTATTATTAATATTATATATTAGGGGTAGGTTTTTATATATTTCTTAGAAAGATTTTATATTATTAGTTTTTAGGTCCTAAATTAGCTCTAAATCCTCTAGGGCTAATAAGAGGGGTATAAGGGTAATAATATACTTTATTAAATTTTTAATAAAGACTTCTATTAATTTAGTATTAATTTAAGGGTTTAACCTTACTAGTTTAAGTAAAGTCCTTAAATAGCTAACCTTTTTAATAAGTTATTAAGTAGTAATATCTTATTCCTTATAACTTAAGATATTTACCCTTTAATTATTTTTACTTATTATATATATAATTTAAAAGTTAAAGTCTAAAAGGAACTCTATTTACTTAAATTATTTAGTTATAAGTAGCTTTATAATTATAAAATATTCTAGAGATTAATAGTTTAAGTATACTCTAATATAGCTCTAAATTAATATTAATTCTAATCTCTACTTTTTAAATACTTTTATAATAGTAAAAAGTTCTTTATTATAAATCTCTTAGTTAATCTTATAACTAACTAGGACGTGAGAGTAAAAGGCTATAAGATACTAGGTTTTATCTAAGTATAACTAGGAAAATACCCTTATAATAACTCTATTTAATAAATTAGTTTTTAACTTAACTTTTAACTAAGGATTAAAATAGTAAAGTATAACTAGATCTAATAATTTATTCCTTAGAGTTTTAAAGGCTTTTAAATATTTATTAGTCTAAATAAATAGTTTAGAAAGTTAAGTAATTATATATAAGGGCTTTATAATATAGCTAAAGTCGTAGATAAACTAATAGTAAAAACTATAAAATCTTAAGTATAACTTTACTCTAGTTATTATATTTAGTCTAATCTAGTCTTAAAGAGGCTCGACTTTCTTAGGGTCGATTTTAAGTCCTTTAATAATTAATATATAGCCTAAATACTTAATTCTTTTAATACTAAATTCGCTCTTTTTAATATTAGCTTATAAGCTAGCTTCTTAGAGGCGAGTTAAAACCTTATATATATATTTATTATATTTAAAGGGATCTTTAGAGTAGATTAAAATATCGTCTAAGTAAGTAATATAAAACTCATTTAAGTAATTAATAAGTATATTATTTATATATCTTTAAAAAGTAATAGGGCTATTATATAAACTAAAGAGTAAAACCTTATACTTATATATATTATACTATATCCTAAAAGTAATATACTCTTTAATATTAAGGTTTATTTAAATTTAATAAAAGTCTTATTAAATATTAAGCTTAGTAAATATCTTAGCTTTTAATACTTAATTAATTAGCTTATTAATCTTAAGAATAGAGTATAGATTATTTTAAGTAAAGGAGTTTAACTTATAGTAATTAATATAAAAACGTAAACTATTATTAACTTTCTTAATAAAAAGTACTAAGGAAGTAAAGGGGCTAGAGTTATTAATAATAAACCCTTTATTTAGGCTATTAATTAAGTATTACTTTATAGCCTTAAGCTCTTTAGTAAATTATTAATATAAAAGCGAAAAGTAGTTAAGTAGTAAGGCTTTTAATTAAATCTTATAATTATATAAATAGTAAAGAGGGAGTTAATCTAATATTATCTTATTAAAAACGTTTTAAAACGAGGTATAATTAAGAGGTAAAGGTTTATTAAATAGTTCTTTATTCTCTTATTATTTATCCTTTATAAGTTTATTAATTAAATAATCTAGTTTATAAAAGCTTATTTAGAAGAACTCTACTCTAACTTATTTTATATTAAAGTATAAGGTATTAGTCGAAATTTAATAAATATTAATAGTTAAGGCTATTTTAATAGTTATATATTTATAAATAAGGGACGCTATATACTTCCTTAGAGTAGGAATTTTAGCTAGTTTCTATATAATTTTTTTTAAGAAGGAATATTAATTTTAGTAAAAATTTAACTTAATTGTAATAAGCTTAACGCGTGAGAAATATAAGAAATATTCGAGATAAGTAACTAGTTTAAGCTTAGTTACTAACTAGGAGGTAGGCGTAGAGATAAAGATATAATAATATTAGAGGTATAAATAAAAGACGCGTTAGAGATACTCTAATATATAATAACTACTTAGGGACTAGTTAAATACTAGAAGACGACTAGTAATAAAGTAGTTAAACGACTTATAGCTTACTTATCTAAGAAGGGAGTATTAGTAGAGGTGATTAAGGTATAGTAATACTTATTAGAAGAGCGTAAGAGGCTTAAAGCCGGACGCGATAAGGACAGTCACGTGATTAGCGCTATCTAAGAGATAAAGAAAGAGATAAAGGTAATAAAGAAGGGAATAAAGATAATAGAAAATAAGTTAACTAGTTAGGGACTAGACTTAAACTAGTCGCTAATTAGAGGCGATAGTAAGACTTATATATTAGTAGTAGTAATAGTAGAGACTCGTAAGCCTAGATAGACCTTAGTAACTATAGGTATAAAACTAGTCCTAACTAGACTTAAAAGAGAGCTACTAATTTATATAAGAGATAAGGAGTTTAATAAAACTAGAGTATAGATCGCTTAACTAGTTAATAACTAGATAGAGACTAGTAAGGCTATCGCCTATTATAGACTTCTAAGTAGAGACTATATCCTTATATTAGACTTAAAGGACGCTAAGGAGTACTAGTAGAAATAGATACCTTAGCTTAACGTTTTTAGGGAAAAGGCTAAGATCTCATAGAGGGAGTTTAGTATCCTAGCTTATAGAATAGTTATTAACTAGTTATAGACTTAAAACTAACTAGTTACTATTTAGAGACTATATAACTAAAACTTAAGACTCTAAGGAAAGGTGGAAATCCTATAAGTAGCTTAGATAAAGGGGACTATATAGAAGTAGGAATAGAAAAAGAGACTCTTAAATAGTAAAGGACTATTACTTATTAGCTTAGCTAGCCTAGAATAGGCTAATTATATTATTAATAATAGCCTTATTTAGGGATATTAAATTTATAAGTATAAGCTATATTATAGAGAGTACTAAGTTATATAATACTTTAAGTACTATAAATATAAATATATATAAAAAATATACTTAGTTATTAACTAGTATAGATTCTATTTATAACTAGGCTATAAAGAAGAGGACTACTAAGTATAAGAGGACTAAACTAAGTAGAAGTATATAAACTACCCTTAGGGGTAAAATAACTATATAAGCTAGTTATATAAGTACTCTATTAGATAGTAGAAGTAGTAAGTAGCTCGTAAAGCCTATTAGGAACAGCTATATTAATTCTAAGAGTTAACTAGTCCCTTACTAGTCCGAGACTAGTTATTAACTAGTACTTTTACCTTTATTACTAATACTTAAGGGAGTATAGAGCTTAGCTAAGGCCCCGCCTCTATACTAGATAATAAGATCTAAGAAGAGGTAATAAGTAAACACTAGGGTATAAGAAGCCTAATTAGAGGAGTAAGTAACCTAAAGAAGGCTTATAAGGGCGCCTTAACCCTAAGGGATAAACTACTAAGGGCTATAAACTAAGTAGAATAAGAGAAGCTTAACTTTAATATTAACTAGTTATAAACTAGTTATAAGTATTATAATAGAATATAGAGAAATCGAAGAAAGGGGCTATAATACTACTATTATATAAGAATACCCTAGAGTATAATATTATAATAATTTAAGAACCTTAGCTTAACTTATAAATATAAATAAGCTATTACCTATATAGGAGCTAATACGAGCTAGCTTTCCTAGAGAATAGTCGAGCTTATATATACCTCTTTATTAATAAGAGACTAGTCCTTAACTAGTAGATAACTAGTATATCACTAGACTACTATTAGATCTACTTAACTATAAGGGATAAGGTAATTATAATTTATAATATTTATAATAAGGCCTTACTAAACCGCTATATATAATAATAGAATACGCTAATACTAAGGCTAAGAGAAGCCCTCTAATAACTTAACTAATATCTAATTATTAGAGATTTTAATTTATACTACTTAATATAAGGAGGACTAGATATTAACTAGTAGTATACTAGTTTAAAACTAGTCTTTAAGCTTATAGAAGAGTTCTAACTAGAGCTTATTATACTACTAGGACTAATTATAAGAGAAAAGAACTATAAGTAATCTACTCTTAATCTTATAATAAGTATAATTAAAATTATATAACGAGTATAATATAGAGTCTTAGAAGGTTTTTATAGCTTAAACTACCTACTCTTAGAGACTATTATAACTAGTTATAGACTAATCTACGACTAGTCTTAACTTAGACCTTATTAGAAGAAACTTAATAAGGAGAAGCTTTAGTAACTAGCCTTATAAATTAGAAAACTAAGGGATAGACTTATACTTAAGGAAATAGATAAGTATATAGAAACGTTAATTATATAACTATAGTCCTTTATATAATAAATAGTCCTTATAAGTAAGCTATTAGTAAAGGCGATAAAGTAGTAAACTAGTAATATTTACTAGGTAATAGACTAAGAGAGACGCGTATATAGGAAATAGAAGTTAATATAAATAAGCTATAATTAAGAGTTCTTTACTAGTTAATAATTAGTTAAGAAGTAGTTAATAACTAGTGCTAAGAGAAACGAATAGAGGTAAGGCGTCTAGGAAGCTACTAGTTTATAAGAAGGCCTCTAGAAGTTAGTAAAGTAGGCTAGAATAAAGAGTTACCTCCTATTAGAATCTAGGAAAATCCTAGACCTTAAGACCTAAGAAGGACTTATAATAACTATAATAGAGAAAGCTATAGCCTTCTAAGCGCGCTTCTACCCCTAAATATAACTAGACCTATTAGACCTATTAGAGATATAGGAATTCCTAGATATAATAAGTAATCTCCTAAATATTAACTAGTTAATAACTAGTAAAGAACTAGATAGTATCCTAAGGAAGATTAAGAAAGATAAGGTATTAAGAGATATTGAATTTAATAATTAAAGATATTATATATTTAATTTAATAAAGAACTATTAATAAAAA